>ONZH01022027.1:0-14631 GCA_900303285.1 Rhinella marina | reverse complement strand
AGGCCACATAGAGGCACAATTACATAGTTTGGACATAGCGGCAGCTGGGAGACAGCGTGAGTAGGCGGCGGATGCAGCAGCATCAGGCCACAGAGTGGCACAATTACATAGTTTGGACGTAGCGGCAGCTGGGAGACAGTGTGTAGAGGCGGCGGCAGTAGCAGCATCAGGGCACAGAGTGGCATGGTGACATAGCCTGGAGGTGACAGCAGTAGCACCATGAGGAGACCTGATTGTTGAGGTGGCAGCATCATCAGAAGGCTGCATATTGGGTCAGTGACAGAGTGGAGAGGTGGGTGGCAATACCAGTCACTGGTAAAGATGCTGGGTGGTAGAAGGAGCAGCTGGTAGATGTGTGGCATCAGGCGGGTGGCAGCATCATAAGAGTGGCTGAGGCAGGTAGCCTGAAGACTACAGTCTCATTTGTCAAGGTTTGGGTGATGCATCATGGCTGATCTAATCTGATGCATCAGGCGTTGGTGGGTGGAAATCCTGGCTGATCCACGCCTGATTCATCTTGACAAAGGTGAATCTTTCCACATTTTGGAAGGACAGGCAAGTTCTCCTTGGGGTAACTATGGCCTCCGCCGCACTGAACACCCGCTCTGATGCCACACTACTAACCGGGCAGGACAGCTTCTCCAGTGCAAACTCGCAATGACGAATGACGGAATGATGTTGCTCATACCGTAGTCCTGGCGACTGACAAATAACGTGGCCTCCTCAAAGGGCCTGAGCAAGCGGCAGGTGTCACGCATGAGCTGCCACTGGCTGACATCAAAATTACACAGGGGAGTACTCCTGTCCGCTTGGATCATTAAGAAATCGTTTATGGCCTTTCTCTGTTCGTACAGTCGGTCCAACATATGGAGGGTAGAATTCCAACGAGTGGAAACATATCAGCCTATGTTGGGGGACGCCATTCTGCCGCTGCAGCTCAAGGAGGGTGTGCTTGGCGCTGTAGGAATGGCTGATGTGCATGCAAAGTTTCCTGGCCATTTTTAGAATGTTTTGCAGTTGGGTATAAGACTTGAGGAAACGTTTGACAACTAGATTAAATACGTGCGCCATGGAGGGCGCATGGCTCAGCCCTCCTTGGCGCAGCGCGGACACCATGTTCTTTCCGTTGTCTGTCACCATGGTTCCGATTTTTAGTTGTCGCGGAGAAAGCCAGCAATCGATTTCTTTTTGCATGACGCGGAGCAGTTCCTGCCCTGTGTGACTTTGTTCTCCCAGGCAAACCAGGCATAGAACTGCGTGACACCGCCATGCCCTGACATGTAGTACGCCCGAGAAGCGCTATGACTTGGCCCTGCAGTGGAGGCTGAGGTGGTGGAGAAGGAGCCGGACATTAGCGCAGGATCAGCAGTTTGACAACGAGGAGGAGAAAGTGGCGTCACCTGTCCAAGTTGCTCGTGTGGCTGGGCAGGAAGCACATTGACCCAGTGGGCCGTAAAGGACATGTACTGTCCCTGACCATAGTTGCAACTCCACACGTCGGCGCTGCCGTGCACTTTGGCAGACACCGACAGGCTCAAGGACTGGGCCACCTTCTCTTCTACACAGGGGCATAGCTAAAGGCTCATGGGCCCTGGTGCAAGAGTTCAGCTTGGGCCCCCCCCAGCGCTGGTGCACCTAGCTTTTCTGCCGGCCAAGTCAAAAATTGACAACCCCCCCCGCCAAATTCTGATCCTAACCTTTTCCCTCCTAACATTACGTATATCACTACAGAACATACAGGGTTAAGGCTACATTCACACGACAGCCTCCGATGTGCATATTTTGCGGCTCAGATGCGGACCCATTCACTTAAATGAACACTGTGTGCTGTCCACATCTGTATGTCCATTCCTATTGTTGTCCATTTGCGGACAAGGGTAAGCATTATTTCAGTGGATCTGCAAAAAAAACGGATGCCATACGGAACATCATCCTTTTTTTGTGGATCCGCAATTTGCAGACTGCAAAACACAATGTTCGTGTGAATGTAGCCTAATACAGCGCCCCATACCTCTTACATCCAGTGACGTCTCCTCTGATGTAGATCTTCTGTTTCCTCATCTTCTCCTTTCAGACCAGATGCCATTTTTCAGTCATTTCTCATCTCTGCAGTTTGACAGAAAAATATCTTAGTTTACTACTTTTCCAATCATCCTCCCATCTTCTGGACAAATCATCCTACCATCCCCAGTATTGTGCCACTAGTACCACACAGATGGTGCCCTTCAATAATTATTGGCACACAGTGTCCTAAAATAACTGCGCCCAGCAAATAGTGCCCCTGACAGTAATAGTGTAAACATAACGTCCCCCAGAAATAATTGCGCTGATACTGTGCCAGGGTGCCCCCCACAGTAATAGTGCCCCCCACAGTAATAGTGCTCCCAACTAATAATTCTCTGCCAGAGTGCACCCCAACAGTACTAATGTCCCCACTGTGCCCCAGAAGTAATAATGCTTCCAATGTGCCAGTAAGAAGTGCCCCCAAAATTTCACCCCAATAATGTGCCAGTAAGAAGTGCTCCCCACCCATAGATGCCCCCCAAATTATGTGCCAGTAAGAAACGCCCCAATAATGCGCCAGAAGTTCCCCCCATTGATTCCCCCCAAAATCATGTGCCAGTAAAAAGTGCCCCCAGTGTCCCCATGTGCCAGTAAGAAATGCCCCCAGTGCCCCCATGTGCCAGAAAAATGCCCCCCCATGCCAGTAAAAATGCCCGCAGTGCTTTCATGCCATAAAGAAATGCCCCTAAGTGCCAGTAAGAAATGCCCCCATTGCCAGTAAGAAATGCCTCCCAGAGGGGGGGCGTGGATTCGGCATGGCAGCGTAAAGACGAGCAATTTCAGGGCTCCGTGTCCAGCGCCAGTAAAGCAGGGGAAACAGGAAACGCAAACGCCCTAACAAGGCCATGACAAAAGGGAGGAGGTCTAGGTGTTCATCGGTGGCCCCTCCGGGAACAATCTATAGGCCGGTACCTGCGCTCCTGCACTCCAGTTTCATCAAGGGCTGAGGCCTCCATCATGGCAGCTCCTTCCGCCCCGCTCCGCTCCTCGGCTGCGCCCTTCATTCCAGCACCAGCGCTCACAGGCACCAAGCAGCAGGCAGGAGAACAAGCCAGCGCACAATCTCCACTTCTCAAACAACTTCCTTGGAGAAGGAGAGGAATCTTTTGCAGGCAATCCCCCCCAGCCAGCAGCAGAATGCAGGCCAGGAACGCCTCATATCACAGGTCAGCATGGGGGGCAACAGGGAAAGGAGAGAGCGCTGGAACCGCCATTGCAACATGCCCCTGTGCTCTCACCTGAGCTCCCAGACCAACAGACACTCAGTCAAGGCACACCAGCCATCTTTTCTACATACCAGTCACCTCCAGACGCCTCAGCCAGGAATCCCCCCCCCCCCCCCCCCGGTACACTAGACCGCACCTTGGCAGAGTTATGGGAGATGGTCAGAGCTCTTCCCACTAGGTCTGAGCTAGAAACACAAATAGCTCGCATAGAGGCCAAGCAAGACCAGGCCCTGCAGACAGTGCAGACCTCAGTAAGGTCCCTGACGGAAAGGGTTACAATCTTGGAACAGCAGTTCTCTACAGTCAGCTCCACAATGTCATCGATCTCTGTTACTATGGATTCACATACTACTCAAATGTGGGACTTTTCGCTCCATCTAGATGATGTAGAAAATAGGGGGAGGCGAAACAACCTGAAGATCCGTAATCTCCCAGAATCAGTCACTAGTGACAGCCTATATGAAACCGTAGAGTCCATTTTTAACAAGATACTAGATAGACCGCTTGGTGCGGCGATTGAGATGGATAGAATACACCGACTGGCAGGTCCGAGAACCCGTCAAACAGATAGGCCACGGGACTTGATATATAGAGTGCACTTCTACATTCTCAGAGAAGCTTGGGAACAAGGAGAAATCTATTTTGAAGGCACACCAATAACCATACTTCCAGATGTCTCCCACCTGACTTTGACAATGCGAAGAGTAGTCCGACCCTTGCTGGAAGCAATAAAAGAGGCAGGCGCCTCATACAGATGGGGACACCCCTTCCGTATCATTATACGCAAACCAGGGGGTCACACTATGACAGTACACTCAAAGGATGACCTCCCAGGAGCTTTTGAATTTGTCAACATAGCACCGATTGAAGTTCCCGATTGGACCCTGCCACCATTGCTGCAACCTCCGGCACCTAGCAGCGACTCCCAGGGGAGATCGAATCCGGCCATCCAAAACGGAAGAAGCGGTCCGTCACTGCCCCACCGCTCTCCTCCCGGACGTCAGAATACACCATGGGCCAGATCGCAAAGGCCTGGGGTCCTGAATCCTAGAGAGTGTAGGCATTGAACAAAAAGAGATGCAATTGTTTCTGGGAAATTTCTGTTACAAATCTAAACTTAGATATAATCAGTAAGAAAGTTTTTGGCCAATACAAGGTTTTTACCGGTCAAGCTAGAGTAGGAGGCTTGGAGGAGTAGTGGTTAGCTAGCTTCAGTTAATAGTCTGTTGGCTCTGCTGGACCATTTGCCATGTTCCCTTGTCTGCCTAAGAGGTATTGGCCCTCCCACCTTACAGATAGCCGGTTTCCCCTCTAGGACATACCTATATCTATTGTATGTCTGGACCCGTGATAGCCCTTTGGAGCATATGATAGTTTAGCCAGCTGTTCCACTTTCCCCCTTTAGGGTATTGTGTCTCATTTGTTTTTTTCCTCTGTGGGTCCATAAAATAGGGAGACACAGTTCAGAGAGTTTAACTCATCTCTTTTAGGATCCTTGGAAGGGAGTTTTGCTAGTCTTTTCAGTTACATCATATAGAAGTGTAAATTTAATCGTCAGCTGTCCCTTCAACCATCTCTACTTCCTTTTCTTAACTTCTCCCTACCCGTTCGTTTTTCCTTTCTATCTTCTCCCCTCCCCCCCCTTTTTTTTTCTCATCAAAATGTCAGATATATTGATTGTTTCTCTAAACGCACAGGGTCTGAATGTTCCGGAAAAAAGATCCTCCCTTCTCAGACTTCTCTGGAAGAAAAGGGCACATGTGGCATTCATACAGGAAACCCACTTTCGCTCAGATTGCATTCAGTCTCTCGCCAGTGCTAAATTTCCACATGCGTACCACAGTACAACCACCGATTCCAAGACAAAAGAAGTATCCATTCTTGTTTCCAACTCGATATCCTGGGAGCTGATTGAAGCTGATGGGGCAGGTAGATACCTCTTCGTGAAAAGTAAGCTGGGTGGCACGGAGACAACCCTAGCATCCATTTATTCCCCAAACACCGGGCAATCGGAGTTCCTCGCTAAAACTCTGGAACGCCTTGATGAATTTACAGAAGGAATGCTAGTACTAGGGGGGATTTTAATCTCACTCTAAACCCAGTCCTTGACTCATCCAAGGGTCAGTCTTACTTATCACACTCCACCAAGGGCGGACTGGGAACTTGAAGTGGCCCTGGAAAAAAATACTAACAGTGGCCCCATCTTGTAGTCGGGTCCAAATTGATAGAAGGCAGGGCCAGTAAAACCATATTGTGGCACATTATACCACCCCAACAGAGCCAAATACCACAGTCCATCACAAAATACTGCCAGCAGCATAAAATACATCCCCAAAAACTGTTACTGGCCAGCCTTGAGGAGGGCTCAGGTGGCCCCCTGGGCATCGGCCCACCGGGAAATTTCCCTGTAAGGTCTATGGCCAATCCGCCCTTGCACTCCACACAGATCAGAATACGCGACACCTTACACAATCACAGACTAGTCGATGTGTGGCGGATATTACATCCGACAGATCGAGACTACACCTTCTATTCTAATCCACATTGCTCATATTCGAGAATAGATTACTTCCTCTTGCATCATTCTAAGTTGGAACAGGTCACTGGGGCATGGATAGATTCGATCACGTTTTCTGACCATGCATTAATATCAATGTCACTTCACATCCCATCGCACCAGGCGAAAGCCTGGCATTGGAGGTTGAATGAATCAATGTTACAAGACATTCAGGTCAAATCAGAGATCAGGAGAGAGCTGACAGAATATTTTTCTCTGAATACGAGACATGAAAGTGATCCTCTTATTATATGGGAAGCGCACAAATGCTACATTAGGGGAGCATTCATCAAATTAGGAACCCAATTAAGAAAGAACACTCGTCGAAGTTAATGGGATTACTGAAAAAAATACATGACTTGGAGCAACATCACAAAAAGACGTTAGACAGGCATGTGGGGGCAGAGCTTATCCAATTACGTGAACAAGTTAAGACTTTATGCTTATCTAGAGCAAAAGCCACATTGGCTAAATGCCGCAGACATTATTATGAATTCGGCAATAAACCTAGTAGAACATTAGCGAGGGCCCTACGACAAACTAGGGTTTCCTCTTATGTTCCCTATTTAACCAATGCCTCGGGAGGCCGAGTGTCCCTAGCAAGTCAAATTGCGGAAAATTTCCGAACATATTATCAATCGCTGTATAATCTCCACACGCCACAAAACCAGAACTTGGTTGACCATAGTCAGCGCATCAGGGAATATCTCTCCTCCTCAGGCTTGGGACGACTGTCGACCGTAGCAGCTGAAGCTCTTGAGGCACCACTCTCACATTCCGAACTGGCCTTAGCTATCAAAGACTCGCAAACGGGCAAAGCACCGGGGCCTGACGGCTTACCATTAACCTACTATAAAACATTCCTAGACATACTATCACCACAGTTTTTATCAGCATATAAATCCTTTGACTCGGAGCGAGCTTTACCAGCAGACACACCAACAGACACGTCACAGTAATCCCTAAAGACGGGAAAGACCATTCTCAATGTCAGAATTATAGGCCTATCTCTCTTATTAATGTGGACCTCAAACTATTTTCTAAGATCTTGGCTACCCGTCTTCTCCCACACTTGGCAAATTTGATCCATCTAGACCAGCAGGATTTATGCCGCTCAGAGAAGCACGAGATAACACTACTAGGGCAATTAACTTAATATACCGGGCAATCATAGCAAAGCTTCCTATGTTCCTGCTCTCAACTGACTCAAATAAAGCATTTGACAGAGTGGACTGGACTTACATGTTCAAAACTTTGGGTCATATCGGATTAGGAGAGACAATGTTAGCGCGTATACGCAACCTATATTCCAACCCCATGGCCTCAGTCAAGGTAAACGGGCAATTTTCAGCTTCATTTCCCATTAGCAACGGAACAAGTCAGGGATGTCCCCTCTCGCCTCTGATTTTCATCCTTAGTCTGGAACCATTATTGGGTCATAGCCAACCCCGACATATCGGGAGTGCAAATACAGGGCACCATGCACAAAGTAGCCACATATGTGGATGATCTGTTATTCTTTCTCACTAACCCTCGCATAGCGTTACCGAATCTCGTGAAGGAGCTTAAAGCTTACTCCAGTTTATCCAACTTCAAAATAAACTTTCAAAAATTAGAAGCTTTGAACATCACTTTGCCGTCGGATTTAGCAACTGACCTGGCCAATACATTCCCTTTTAAATGGGCAAGGCACTCCCTTAAATAATTGGGTATCTACTTGACTCCATCAATTGCAGATCTTTATCCTGCAAATTATCCATATTTTCTACAAACTTTGCCGATTCACATACCGCAATTGTTCTTCCATACTCTACTCCAAACCCTGACACGCTTTATTTGGGCAGAAAAAAATCCATGCATTGCGAGATCGATTTTATTTCGGCCCAAAACCCGTGGGGGACTAGGCCTCCCAGACTTTATTTCTTACCATAGGGCTTCTCACCTACTCAGAATAATAGATTGGTGTCATCAAACGAACAAACAATGGGTAGGTTTGGAACAAACTTTCCTCAATATCCCCCTTCCGACAACGCCTTGGCTGCGGACTCAGATACCCGTAGCGGCGCGCACCCATCCCACAATAGGCCCGACGATACAAGCCATAGGGAAAATAATGCACCTCAAAGACATATCTCCCTCCCTATCTCCTATGTTCCCAATTTTAGGTAATCCGATGTTTCCGCCAGGATTAGATCAGGGTCCGTTTAAAAAATGGATCAAAGAGAATAGATTCAGAGCTCATGATTTCATGGACTCTGACTCTTGGCTCTCTACACAAGCCCTCCAAGAAACGACGGAGCCAGCAAGTTTATCGCCGTGGCAGGCTCAACAAATTCAGCACTTTTTAGTGTCCCTACCTTCGGCAGCTAAATACTCACGGGGGAAGACTGTTTTTGAACAACTGTGTGATGCAAGAGGAGTGGTCAGACATACCTTATCCAGGCTCTATAACACACCCATCTCACCGTCCGATCAATCATCTCCCACATATATACTCAACTGGGAAAGGGATCTGGGCATCAATTTCTCAACGGAACAAAAAGAGCATATATTCTTTTTAGCACATAAAACCTCTATTGCCAGTAATATACAGGAAATGGGTTTTAAAATTCTCTCCCGGTGGTACATGGTTCCCTCGAAACTACACTCCCTCTTCCCTACAGTCTTGCCAACTTGCTGGCGATGTGGAGGAGGAAGAGGCTCAATTTTGCATATATTCTGGGGTTGTCCCGTGCTAGCCGGCTTTTGGCAGGAAGTATGGCACATAGTCTCCAAATTTACTTCCCACACCCTTCCTAAAACCCCGGCTTTTTTCCTGCTACATCATAGTGAGATCCCTTTTTTGACATACAAAAAATCAGTGGTGCTTCATTTGGTAAACGCAGCAAGGGCTTGCATCCCTTGTATGTGGAAAAACACGTCAGCTCCCTCTATTGATTTATTGTTTAAAGGGGTATTCTCATCTTAGACAATGGGGGCATATCGCTAGGATATGCCCCCACTGTCTTATAGGTGCGGGTCCCACCGCTGGGACCCGCACCTATATCCAGAACGGAGCGGGGAGCGCTGTGCCTGGAGGACCCCAGGTTTCCGGGGGTCCGGCCACCACCAGGCGCAGCTCCCCGCGCCGCTCATAGAAATGAATGGGAGCCGGGCCTAAATGCGCGGTGCGCTCCCATTCATTTCTATGGAGCCGACGGAAGGAATTTTCGGCTGGCCCCATAGAAATGAATGGAGGGCGGCTGCGCATGCGCAGTGCGCCCTCATTCAGTTCGGGGGCTCCGTTCTGGAAATAGGTGCTGGTCCCAGCGGTGGGACCCGCACCTATAAGACAATGGGGGCATATCCTAGCGATATGCCCCCATTGTCTAAAATGAGAATAACCCTTTAATAAGATTCAGGAGGTTATGAGAATGGAGGATCTGACAGCATATCTGAGAAGAACGGATGCCAAGTTTCATAAAACTTGGCAGCACTGGATTATGTTCTCGGAATCTCAAGAATACAAAACACTGCTATTAACTTAAGAACATTACAGAACATCAGAACCAGAACTTCAGCAGGGTGTTATTTATTTATTATTATTTAATTTATTTTATTTTTTTTCTCTCTCCCCCCTCTTCTACAAACCTTCCTCTTTCTCTCTTCTTTCTTCTGGACTTGCCTTTCCCTCAGACTCATAGATTGTTTGACCCATCTAGGCTGGGCTTGGAATATACAGCTTTCGACTGGCCTCTGGGTTGTCACTTTAATAATATCTACCGTAGTGACTGGTTTTATTTAGAGTTATCATGAGCAGTTATTGTCAATGTTCTATAAACTGGTGTCCATTACATAATAAGACCTTGAACATTCCGTTCTATCAGGGTGTAAAATGGACAGTAATTTCTATGTCTGATTCGTCAGCGGCCATGGACAATGTTTTATCGGCAAATACACATGACAGACACAATACTGTATGTTTGTTATATGGTATGGGCTGCGTCCCATCGTTTATATGTTTATTCTTAAAATTTGAAAAGCATAAATAAAGAATTCAAAAAAGAAATGCCCCCCAGTGCCCCCATGTGCCAGTAAGAAATGCCCCCAGTGCCCCCATGTGCCAGTAACAAATGCCCCCAGTGCCCCCATGTACCAGTAACAAATGCCCCCAGTGCCCCATGTGCCAGTAAAAATGCTCCCAGTGGCAGTAAAAATGCCCCCAATGCCCCCATGTGCCAGTAAAAATGCCCCAGTGCCTCCATGTGCCAGTAAAAATGCCCCCAGTGCCCCCGTGTGCCAGTAAAAATGCCCCAGTGCCCCATGTGCCAGTAAAAAATGCCCCCAGTGCCAGTAAAATGCCCCCAGTGTCCCCATGTGCCAGTAAAAATGCCCCCAGTGCCAGTAAAAATGCCTCCAGTGCCCCATGTGCCAGTAAAAATGCCCCCAGTGCCAGTAAAATGCCCCCAGTGCCCCCATGTGCCAGTAAAATGCCCCCAGTGCCAGTAAAAATGCCCCCATGTGCCCATAAAAATGCCCCCAGTGCCATTAAAATGCCCCCCAGTGCCCCCATGTGCCAGTAAAAATGCCCCCAGTGCCAGTAAAAATGCCCCCAGTGCCAGTAAAATGCCCCCAGTGCCCCCATGTGCCAATAAAAATGCCCCCATGTGCCCCTAAAATGCCCCCAGTGCCCCAATTGAGCTCCGGTCGGTGACTGCTGCAATAAAAAAAAATTATTATGCGATCCCAGTCAGTGCCGGAGTCCAGCCCTGTAGATGCGTTGCGGGAGACATGTGAGTCTCCCGCTCGTGTGAAAGGGGCATAATACTTACCTCCATCAGGCTGGCAGCGATGCGATGCAGGCCTCTTCCGGTGATGACGAGCCGGCCTCTGATAGTGCCTATCAGAGGAATGGGCAGGGGAGACGCCTCTCCCTCCTCTGCCCCGCAGTACAATACAGGCATGTGTATCGCCGTCCTGAGGACGGCGATACAGATGACTATGGAGATGAGCGCTTCCACAATGGAAGAGCTCATCTCCCTCTGCCCCCCCGCCACCCCCATCTGTGCTCAGGGCCGCGCCGCACCTGGATAATTGGCGGTGCGGCCCTGCAAGTGTCAAGGGGGGCCCTCGGGGCCCGGTCTCAACGGCGACTGCTGCGACCCCTATAGCTACGCCACTGTTTCTACATATTTGTGCAGGGCTGGGACTGACTTTTTGGCAAAGAAATGAAGGCTTGGAACTCTCCACCTCGGCTCGGCACAAACCATCATTTCTCTGAACGGTGTAGAGTCCACCAGTTGAAAAGGGAGGGACTGCAGCACGAACAACTTGGACAGGAGCACGGTCAGCTTCTGCGCTGTAGGATGGCTGGACGCGTACTGCTGTCTCTTTGCAATAACCTCGGTGAACGACTGCTGCCATAATGAGTGGCGATGAATAAGAGGAGGAGGAGCAGGAGCATCTGGAGCGGTAGATGATGAGAGAGAGCTCCCTTCGGCAGAGGTGCTGGAGCCTTGACTGCCTGAAATGGGCCGCGTGCCACTGGGTGATGCTGCTGCTGCTGCTGCCGACTGGACCGCCACATCTGAGCCACGGTTCTCCCAGGCCACTTTGTGGTGACGTTGCATATGTTGGCGCAGGGCCGTGGTGCCAACATTCGCACCCTGGCCACGCTTCACTTTATGACCACAGATTCTACATATAGCCATGTTCATCTCCTCAGGCGATTTTACCACCAACACTCCGACGGAGTAGTACCTTCGCTGCCTGGCTGAGCCGCTGTGCCGCTGTTTTCAAGGCCGGAAAGCACCTGTGAAGAGTGAGGTCTACCCCGTGCCCGTTTGGCTCCCGACCTCGCACTGCTGCCTCAGGCGATTTTACCACCAACACTCCGCACTGACGGAGTAGTACCTTCGCTTGCCTGACTGAGCCGCTGTGCCCTTTTCAGCGGAAGCCCTGGAATGAGTCCCTGTGCCCGTTTCAGGCCCGGAACCGCACTGCTGCCACTACACTGACTCCCACCCACACTACCGACTTGCTGGCTGCACCGCAGCCTCACGCGCAAGCTGTCAGTCTCGTCTGCAGATGACGATAAGGATGATGAAGCCCTTGCTTCACCCGGCTTCCAAGTGCGATCGGCTACATCATCATCAACTACAGTTTGCACGTCGCTAATGTCCTCCTCAACTGTCTTTGTGTACAAAGCCTGACCGCTCTCAACATCACCTCCCACTACACTCTCCTCATCAGTACTTGACCGCCTACTGGAAGGAGCGGATTTCTGCCCCACCTCTTGGCTTCCCAGTAGCTGCTGACCGTCCTCAAAGTAGTTCGTCCTCGCTGTATAGTGGCTCAGAGCCCACAGCATATAGTACTTCTCTGGCTGAGGGAACCGAAAAGGACAGAGGCAGGTTGAGGACAGGTGAGGGCAGTGGAGGTGCTCCAGGCAGGCCCATGCCAACTAAGAGTTGTATCTGACAAACCCACCTACTCTTGGCTGGGGGTGTCCGATGTCATCTGGGAGGAAGTGGATGACCGAGTCAACCATTCAAGAACCGCTGGGTTGGTGGTCAACACACGACCGCTAGATGACACCGGTAGCTCTGGCCTCGCCAAGTGACCCCTAATGCCACGTCCCCTTCCTCTGCTGCGACCTGTGCCTATTCCAGAAACATTTGTGCCACTGCCCCTCCCCTGTGAAGGGCCTGTCACCGCTCTGTCTGACATACTGATTGATTACAAATGTAAAATAAAAGGAAATTAAAAATCCACCAAAAAAAATGTACTTTGCTCACTACCTCGCACAACGACCTAACTATTTATTTGAGAAATACCGTCACCCACAGAGTGGGTTAACAATGGGTTGCTGAACTACAGTACAATGGGTTACTGCACAGAACTACACACTATATGACAATTTTCTTTTTCTATGACAAATGAGGCCACAAATACTTATTTAAAAGTAACACTGACAACCCCACAAACTCAGATTCACTATTTTTTTAATGACTACCTTACAGCAATGTCACGCTTTCTGCTTGGATGGCGAATGAGGCCTAAAATACTTATTTGAAACTAACCACCCCACAAACTGAGATATATATATATTTTTTAATGATATTCACTGACTTCCTTACAGCAATATCACGCTTTTCTGCTTGGATGGCGAATGAGGCCTAAAATACTTATTGAAAAGTAACACTGACAACCACACAAACTCAGATTCACTATTTTTTTTTAAGATATTCACTGACTACCTTACAGCAATGTCACGCTTTTTTGCTTGGATGACGAATGAGGCCTAAAATACTTATTTGAAACTAACCACCCCACAAACTGAGATATATATATATATTTTTAAAATGATATTCACTGACTACATTACAACAATGTCACGCTAGTCACATACCAGTGTGTGACACCAAACGGATCCGTCCCCATTGACTTACAATCAGGTGAGGACAGATCCGGATGGCTGCGGGCAGGGGAGCGCAGGGGATCCGATCATTGAACCGCTCATTACGAGCAGGTTCGCTCATCACTACTGACAACCCCACAAACTCAGAATCACTATTTTTTTTATGATATTTACTGACTACCTTACAGCAATATCACGCTTTTCTGCTTGGATGGCGAATAAGTCCTAAAATACTGATTTGAAACTAAACACTCCACAAACTGAGATATATATATTTTTTAAATGATATTCACTGACTACCTTACAGCAATATCACACTTTTCTGCTTGGATGGCGAATGAGGCCTAAAATACTGATTTGTAACTAAACACCCCACAAACTGAAATCTATATATATTTTTTTAATGATATTCACTGACTACCTTACAGCAATATCACGTTTTTCTGCTTGGATGGCAAATGAGGCCTAAAATACTTATTTAAAACTAAACACCTCACAACCTGAGATATATATATATTTTTAAATGATATTCACTGACTACCTTACAGCAATATCACGCTTTTCTGCTTGGATGGCAATTGAGGCCTACAATACTGATTTGTAACTAAACACCCCACAAACTGAAATCTATATATATTTTTTTAATGATATTCACTGACTACCTTACAACAATGTCACGCTTTTCTGCTTGGATGGCGAATGAGGCCTAAAATACTTATTTAAAAGTAACACTGACAACCCCACAAACTAAGAATCACTATTTTTTTAATGATATTCGCTGACTACCTTACAGCAATATCACGCTTTTCTGCTTGGATGGCGAATGAGTCCTAAAATACTGATTCGAAACTAAACACCCCACAAACTGAGATATATATATATTTTTTAAATGATATTCACTGACTACCTTACAGCAATATCACGCTTTTCTGCTTGGATGGCGAATGAGGCCTAAAATACTTTTTTGAAACTAAACACCCCACAAACTGAGATATATATATATTTTTTTAATGATATTCACCGACTACCTTACAGCAATATCACGCTTTTCTGCTTGGATGGCGAATGAGGCCTAAAATACTGATTTGAAACTAAACACCCCACAAAATGAGATATATATATATATTTTTTTTTTAAATGGTATTCACTGACTACCTTACAGCAATATTACGCTTTTCTGCTTGGATGGCGAATGAGGCCTAAAATACTTATTGAAAAGTAACACTGACAACCACACAAACTCAGATTCACTATTTTTTTTAAAGATATTCACTGACTACCTTACAGCAATGTCACGCTTTTTTGCTTGGATGACGAATGAGGCCTAAAATACTTATTTGAAACTAACCACCACAAACTGAATATATATATATTTTTTTTTAAAA
>ONZH01022026.1:0-44755 GCA_900303285.1 Rhinella marina | reverse complement strand
CGGGAGCTTCACTACGTGAAACAGTTGCTGCTGATGCACCAGCTCTGGCCCTGCTTCTCCCTCTGGCCACACCACTGCCTCTTCCAACCTGTTCTGGTGCAGCACTCGCCTCCGCCTCAGAAGCACTGTCTTCACTAGGCTTATCAACCCAGCTTGGGTCAGTCACTTCGTCATCCTCCGATTCCTCAGTCTGCTCCCCCCTCAGACTTCCTGCCCTGACAACAACTTCACCACTGTCTGACAACCGTGTCTCCTCATCGTCTGGCACCTCTTTACACACTTCTTCCACTAAGTCAACAATGTCATCACCCACAGACTGCGACAGTTGGAAAACTTGGGCATCGGGAAAGAGGTCAGCAGCAACCTGAGAAGTGGTTTGTGACTCTGGGAAGGGTCCAGAAAACAGTTCCTCAGAGTATGCCGGATCGCATTTAAAATTTTCCTGGTAGGGCGCAGACTGGGGGGAAGGAGGTTGAGGTGGAGGAGCCAGAGGAGTGCTCCCTTGGGTAACGTGGGTGGACTGCGTGGAAGACTGACTGGTGGATAAATTACTTGAAGCATTGTCCGCAATTCATGACATCACCTGTTTGCACTGTTGTGGTTTCAACAGTGCTCTACCACGTCTCCCTGTAAGTTCAGACATGAAGCTAGGGAGTGTAGCTCTGCGGTGTTCCCCTGCTCCCTCATCAGCAGGTACTGTCTCACCCTGCCCAGGACCACGGCCTCTGCCCCCTGCAGTAATTGAATGCCCATGCCCATGCCCTCGTCCTCGACCCTTAGCCCTGGGGTTCAACATTTTCTGTATATAAGTGTATTATATATACCAAAAAAAAAAAATGGGCCTGCTGTACTGAAACCCACAAACGTGTTCAATCTGAACAAGTTAATATATAGGTGGATAAGTTAGAGCAAAATTACGTATTTTATTACGTACCGTGCAGTATGGAGCAATTACACTGAAACTATTAGATTAGGCAGACTTGGTCTGCTTAAGTGCAACCCAGACAAATGTCGCACAGAGATTTTTCTAATGTAGCTGTATCAGTGAGAGCAAAAGACCGTATTTGATTACGTGACGTACAGTATGGGTCACCTGGACAGAAAATACGGATTGTGGTTTGTGTTGACTGGACAGCTGAACTGTGACACACAGAATGGTTCCACATAGCTGTATAAAATGGATTTGTATCACTGAGATTAAAAAAGAAAACACTATTTTTTTTGTGAGCCCTGACTGTAGTGGAGGAGAACAGCCACTAAGCTGCTCCTTTGGGGGATGGGTCCTATAAAGTGATGCTGCAAATATGGCAGTAGCTGCACTACTAGTGCCAGCAAGCCCAGCCACAAGCAGATAAAAAAAAAGGGTCTTGTAGCCCTAACAAGGGCTGTTGGGTTCTTTTAGAATCACTCCTGCCTACCACAAATCTAGTAGAACACCCTAACACTCTCCCTGTATCACACTGCAGATCTGTCCCTAATGGCATCCAGGCAGCGACTGAGCCGAGCACCTCGGGCAGTCACTAGTATATTCCAGTGTCACCTGATCAGGTCAGCCAACCCCTGCTATCGAGATGTAAGGGCCCCACGTGATGCTGGGTGTACCGCACAGTCTCCTGGCTTGTGATTGGCTGAGTTTATAGCCGCCAAAAATTCAAAAGGCGGGAGATGCCATTTCCTCGAGCATGGCGAGATGCTCGTCCGAGCATCGAACACTTACGAGTACCCTAATGCTCGAACGAGCACCAAGCTCGGACGAGCATGCTCGCTCATCTCTACTAATGATCCATCCTTTTTTATTAGTGACTATGTGACCGTGGTATGACTAGCAAGTGTTAACCTATTTCACACACTCAGGCACCCCTACACACAGGCCACATATTGAACATAAATCATACCTCAACACATTCTTTCATGCAACCCAACGTGCTGCCACCATCAATATTTAAATTAATATACAAATCAATTAGGGGCTCATAGAAAACCAAGTATTGCCCCACTCTCAAGCACGCAAGCAGGCGTACACTTATAGCAGATACATGGTAACACAAACTGCACTCATACACTTATAATGCAGGTTAATGGACTCGTTCAGGCCACAAGAAAAACCAGAAAAAAAGATGTAGCTTTAATGTAAGAAAAATGTACAGTACTTAGGTTACAAAATGTGGAACAGAATGTGTTACAGAATTTAGAACACAATCCAGTGTTGATCCGGTCCCTAAATTGTGTTAATGAAATCTCTGAAATCACTCATCTTTAGCCACATTCGGCAGAGGATACACAAGCATACTTCACCTCTCTCACTCAGCTGGCAGAGTATGTCTTTCCGTCCTCTCTGATGGACATACGGGTGACAGCATGTTTTAATGATGCATGTTTCATCATGCCAATTGTTTTAATGCCAAATATGACTGGTATAGGGGTCCCAGAATGGAAGATGCTAATTCTGTGAGAATGCCAACTGTTGGGGGCAGGGGTGTAGCTATAGGGGGTGCAGAGGTAGCAGCCGCTACCGGTCCCAGGAGCCAGAGGGGGCCCCAAAGACCCTTGTGCTGCATAAAAAGACACCAGTATTATAGAAAATGCATGCTGATCAAGGTACATCTATGGTTGGAAGGAAGGCTTTAGGTCAAGAATTTGGCATGGGGGGTTGGCAGTTAAATTTTTGCCTCAGGCAGCATGAAGGCCATTTGCCTCCCTGCCCCTGGCCACAAAGTACTGGGGGAAGGGGGGCCCAAGTTCACTACTACAGTACCTAGCCTCGTGCGTGTGTATGACGCATTTGTGAGTCAATAGTACGCTAAGGATTCGTACGCACTTTTTACGCTAATGCTTACGCATACAGTTCAGTAGCGTACTTTTAACAACGCTTAAACTGTATGTTCGTAATTTGTGCAGTAATGTGCAGTAATGGATTCAGAGATACATGCACTACATAGTGTTGTGTCAACATCAGCCACGTGGAGACAACACGCCGCACTGTTTCCGGCGGGGCATGTAGGTGGTCCATCTGGACCTTACTGTTGGGGAAACGTAAGGGATCCAGTTGGGCCCTGTCTTTTTGATTCGCTGAGTCATCATGGGGTGTTTATACACCTTTGTGCCTGACACTTTGTAGCACATGTATCTCTGAATCCATGTGTCCGTTGTGGATATTGGTGTATTGATTATAACAACCATTGAATACACCTATATTATTATATTATATTATCTTATATATACATATATAGCATCTGATGCTATAATGTACATCATGGGGGTCATTTATCTAACTGGTGTAAAGTAGGACTGGCTCACTTGTTCATAGCAACCAATCAGATTCTTCTTTTCATTTTTCAAAGTAGCAGGGATGAGATCAAAACATAGCATGTGGATGTACAATCCAGTTCTTTTATCATTTTGCAACTAAGACAGTTCTACTTTACACCAGTTTGATAAATAACCCTCAATATCCTTATGATTTTAACAAAGGTTTACTAAAAGCGGCATTCCCCTTTAAACATCACTGTTCTATATATAGTTCTTCATTCAGACTAGCTCTCTGATGACATCAGCAGCAACCAGAAGCCCCGCCCCCTTAGAATACTGAAGCTGTGTGACATCACAATGCTGTGGCCAGGCTTCTATGTGTTTTGGGGCACTAGATTCTTTTGAGGGTTAGTTGTTGGAGATGATGGATTCGAGACAAATTGCTCTTGCATTTCTTTTATTTTTTATATTTTATGTTCATGGAAAGCCCACAATAACACCTACAGGTAATGGATATTATCACTGGGGGTTCATCTTACTGAATGGGGCTGAATATTGTATTTATGCTTACATGATTATGATTTCATTGATTTCATGTCTTTATTTTCCTTCATTCTTTCATGGACAGTGACTTTCCCAGGACCGGTTAGAACAACCTCCGGTCCGGACAGCGCGGGTACAAATACCAGTGAGTAGACATTTCCTTCCTCTCTTACTTCTACCCTCATCATCCTCTAGTAAGCCCTGACTGTAGTGGAGGAGAACAGCCACTAAGCTGCTCCTTTGGGGGATGGGTCCTATAAAGTGATGCTGGAACATATAATGATGTGCCCCTTATCCAGACGTTACCAGCCCACAGTCCAGCAATTACCCCCTCCATGCCCAGCCAAGCTGCCAGTGCCTACCTGCTGATGTCCTCATGAAGGGCACTGCTGGCATCAGGAGGATCTAGAGATGTTGGACAATGTCTTGTAGAATATGTTCTCTATGATAAGAATTGATAACGAGCATCTTGTGTCTTTCTTACCAGCCATGTACCACGTTGTCCTGCCCCTGTTCGTTGTTTTATTGGTTGCTGCCGGGATTATCTTCTGTTGCTGGTGAGTTTCCAGTTTTCTTCTACTCTACACATCACATTATTCTCTGTACACTGTACTGTCTGACCTACAGGGGGCGCAGTAACTACTGCAGCCAGGTTATAATACAGGGGCTGGATCGGGCAGGGATATAATCTGGTAACCGCTGTCCCCCCTTTCCCGCTGCTGTATTATGATATAATATAGACTACAGCACCATATCCTTCCTGCCTGGTATATACGGCACCTTTATATCTCACCCCCTGTGGTGGGGGAGGGGGGGTCATGGGTATATTCTGATGGGAAACTGGAGATTGTCATCTGTAGCGGCTCATGTCAGGACATTTCTCTGTCTCACAGGTACAGGGTCTGGCGAAGGCGTGAAAGAAAACAGGGAAGAGATCTGGAGATGGTTCGTGTGGAGAAGCCAGGTAATAATTTCTATATAATAACATATATATAAGCGGGGTACAGGCAGAGCTTAGGGTTACCTCTCATATCTGCTCATCACACACATTGGGGGTCCTTCTATTACCCCAGAATTCAGAGATTAGAAAGCTTGTTTCTGCTGATGAGCTGCATCACTATATTACTGCATTGCTCATAATATTAAAAGAATAGATTCTGTTATATCTTCTACCTGCTGATGGTTTCCTTTTCATTTTGTAGTTGTTAAAACACCTCCTGTGCCCACTAAGAGAAAGAACATCAGACAGCCCACGTATAACATCGAGGGAATAACAATTATTAAACAACTAAAGGCTGCAAAAAGAGAGGAGAAAAAAAAGAAGAAAATAACATCTAAAGCAAAGGAGAAGATACCGATAACATCTAACATAGAGGAAGAGAAAATCACGAAAAGACCATCCCGCCTGAAGCGTTTCCGCCAATGGATCAAAAACAGTACCCATAAAAAGAACAAGGGGAAAAAGACCGAGCACACGAAACATCTGTGTATGACCACCTGCTGCACCTGCCGGTCCGAGGACTAAATGGAGTTTATTTAACATCATGCCCATTTAGTCCAAAAGCCCTGAAAGAACATCTACAGTGGCCATATCTGTCTGTCTGTCTGTCCCTCTGTTTGTTTGTCTATGTCTGTCTTCCCCCTGTCTGTCTATCTATCGTAGAATACGTAGGTACATGGAAGACCCCTGGAGGGGGTGTACATCCCATCCACATTATTTAATGTAGGTGAGATGAAAAATCCAGGAAAGTTGTATTTCCTCAGTAAATTTTCTTTGCTGAGGTTTTTAGTTACTTTCTTTTCCGGGCCTGAATTTTATTGGAATGGCAGGTAGGTTGGCAGTGGGACCTGCCATTCCCTTCCCCTCCAGTACACCCCACCCCCCACACACAATTACCCCAGGCTATGCTGCTGAGCCACTGGGACATAAAACTGTTGAGTCTGGGAAGGCACAGTAGACGCAGTGGAACGTCTGATCTCTGATCTCTATGTGATGTCGTTGTTTTGTTGCTGGACCAAATAAAGCCAAGTTGTATTTTTAACCTCTGAAGCCTCTGAATTTTGTCATTGTTAACCCCCATCCCATATATTCCGATCCCAACAATATCTACACCATTGGTTGGAATGATCCACCTGGAATCAGAGACTGGATCTGTTACTTAGTTCATACAAGCGGTACAGCAGGATCTACTGACATGAATAAGAGATCTGCTACTAGCATTGTTCCAGCCAGAATAGAAGCTTTACATAGAAGGAGCACTGCCCCAGACCTTAAAGGGTTTTCCAGAGTGTATTATAAGTATGTTCTAGAGTGGGCATTTCTGGGATGTATTGTGGAAGATGCTGGGGGGATGGGACTTGACTTATTAATGGAGAGTGAGATATTTGGAGATATGGTGACTCTGTGGCTGGTATCTGTGATTTACAGGATGTTTTTGCTCCTGTTGCAGGCTGTGAATAGATGATATATCTGCAGGGTGTATAAGCCTATCAGCTGATTCCACGTCACAGTAGCATGTAGAGCAGTGGTCTCCAAACAGAGCCAAGTGTGACTTGAAAATCATGGCAGAACGATTAGCTGTGTAACGCCTCCCGGGGGTCCCAGGCGACGCACGCGTACTTACCGCTGCGGCCGGCGTTCTCGCTCTTTGCTGCCGTGATGTTTGTTGCTTGGTCAGTGTGAAGTCTTGTTCTCCTGCCCTGGGCTCCAGGTGCTGCATTTTATTAGGTCAGCTCCTTAATTGGTTCCTCCCCTTTCCTCCTGTCTATAACTATATAAGTCCTCCTTGGACACTTACTCCTTGCCTGAGCATTATAAGTCATCCTGACTTGCGAAGGTTCCCGTATTGCCTTAGTCCTGCTGTAGTGTGAACACCGCTCTAGTCCTGCTATAGATTGAACACTGTGTGAACACCACCCCAGTCCTGCTGCAGTGCGAACATTGCCCTAGTCCTGCTGTTGTTTGAACACTACTATCCAGTACCTGGCTTCCGTTCCTGGCTCCTGTTCGTGGTTCCTGTTCCTGATTCCTGCCCCTGGCTGATACTCTCCGGTCTGCTTCCAGTGCATTGCTGACTCCAGTCATCCTTCCACATCTCCTCCCTTGGTGTGTGTCTGTCCTGCGTATCTGTCTCTCTGGTGTTTTGCACCTTAGTACTCTGTCCGTCTGGCCAGCTGTCACGAGTATTGTCTCACCCCAAGAGGTAGCGACCTGGTGTACCTCCTCGGGAAAGCCTATCCCCACCATCAGGGGTACTGTGAAGAACGGGAGGTACACTTAGACAATGCCCTTAGGGGAAGACATTCTCGTGACACAGTGGATCCATATCCACTGATCTTGACAAGCTGTAGAAGCCTTGAATTATGACCATAAGCACCGGCTACAATATTTGCAGACATATCCTAACCCCCAATAACATATTCTGTCCCAGTTCCTTAAAGGGGCTGTTCACCTTTGGAGGCCTCTCTGTCAGACACCTCCACCTCCACATAACATGGACCTGCAGAAGGAAGTGTACTTACCTGCTCTCCACTGGGTTTTGACTCCTTTGGTTCCATCACTGCCTTGTTGCAGTCTCCATATGTCAACACCCAATTTGATTCAGGTCACGTGTTTATGCGGGTCACGTGACATGTCACCCATGAGTGACGTGACATCAGGGAGGAATCTAGCTCTTCTGTTGCCTGAGGCCAAAATTTAAATGGCTCCCCCCTCCCATTAAACTTTTGTATGAAAGCAAAGTAGCAACCGAATTTCGAGACAGTGGTAACTCTCTGAGTACAGATAATGTAGTAGATGTCACCTGAAGTCCTATGTAACACCATAGATAACACAGTGATAACTCTCTGAGTACAGATAATGTAGTAGATGTCACCTGAAGTCCTATGTAACACCACAAATAACACAGTGATAACTCTGAGTACAGATAATGTAGCAGATGTCACCTGAAGTCCTATGTAACACCATAGATAACACAGTGATAACTCTCTGAGTACAGATAATGTAGTAGTGTTACCTGCAGTCCTATGTAAAACCACAGATAACATTAGTGCTAGTATTGCGATATTCGATACCATTTGATACCATGCAAATAAAATACAAAATTAAATTTTTTTTTATGAAACGTCCGGCCCATAATAGAACAGTCTATCCTATTTTTTGGGGGGACAAGGTGCCATAGTAATCAATCGGTGCCCCACGATTACACTGCTGGGGCTCCGATTGGAAACTGCCATTAAACCACCAATGAGGAAGGGAGGAGGAGACCCTATTGGCCACTGGGCCATCAATGACTTTAATACTGGGGCATAGGGGGGACGACACACTGCGCCACCAATGTTAATTATACTGCAGCGTAGTGTACTATACTGTGCAGTAGTGTTAACTGCAGTCCTATGTAAAAAAAAAAAACAGCACTAGTGCTGATAATGTAGTACTGTTACTTGCAGTCCTATGGAAAACCACAGACAACACTAGTGCGGATAATGTGGTAGTTTTACCTGCAGCCCTATGTAAAACCACAGATAACAATAGTGTAGATTATATGGTAGTGTTAACTGCAGTCCTATGTTAAACCACAGCTAACACTAGTGTAGATCATGTGGTAGGGTTATCTGAAGTCCTATGTAAAACCACAGATAACACTAGTGCTGATAATTTGGTAGTCTTACCTGTGTCCTTAGTGTGCCTCCCTGTCTCTCTCCCACAGGACTCCATGCTGGTGGTTCTGCCTCCTCTTCCGTCTTCTTCTTGCCCCCACAGAACGTCCTGATGCAGCTGCGTCAAGACATAGGAACACTGTGGGCATAGTGATGGTGACACACACAGGGACAGGCACACACAGGGACAGGGACAAAGGGAAAGATACACACACAGGGAATGACACACACACACACAGACAAGAACACACAGGGACAGCAACACACACAGACAGGGACAGACACACACTTGGAAAGAGATAGGGACGAACACAGGGACACACAGGTAAAGGAATAGGGACACACATAGGGACAGTAACCCACACACACAGGGACAGACACACAGGGACAGGGACAGACAGACAAAGGGACAGATACATAAAGGAAAGGGAAACAAACAGGGACAGAGATACACAGCTAGGCCTCACCAAACTCCAGCCTTGCTCCTCTTCATACAGTAACACAGCTCTCTGATCCTCTGGCTCCTCCCCCACTGGTCACATGGGCAGATGACTTCAGGAAGGTCCTTTAGCCCACTAGGAAGCACTGTCTGTTGCGTCTAGATTGGAGTTGCTCCAATCTAGTTGCTCCAAGACATTTATCATTCTTGCTGCAGAGCAGTTTATTAATAGGTATGAATGCATATAATCAGTGGCGTAGCTATAGGGGTCTCAGTTGCGATCGGGCCCCTAAGCCAGGGGGCCCCGAGGGCCCCCCTTGCCACTTGCAGGGCCGCACCGCCAATTAGGCAGGTGCGGCGCGGCCCTGCGCACAGTTGGGGGCGGCGACGGGGCAGAGGGAGATTGTCCATTGTGGAAGCGCTTATCTCCATAGTCATCTGTATCGCCGTCCTCAGGGTTTCAATTTTTGACTTGGCCGGCAGAAAAGCTAGGTGCCCCAGCGCTGAGGGAAGGTAGGTGGGGGGGGCCCAAGCTGAACTCTTGCACCAGGGCCCATGAGCCTTTAGCTACGCCCCTGGTTGGGGGTGGGATGTTTATACTCCTTGTGAAGCCCACATTATACCAAACACAATTATTACAGTTATTTATATGTGCATTGTACAGGGAATGAGTTATAACTAATTATATTTTTATTCATCCTCTGCTATTCAAGCTGAAAAGCTCCTGGACACATGCTGTGGAAGGGTGCCACCATGCCTCAGTTGTTATGGATACAGTATAGGATCCAGGAAAAAAAAATAGAATTAGTCTTACCGGTAATTCTGTTTCCATGAATTCACCATGACAGCACACACAAGGAGATTACCTCCTGATCTCTGCAGGAACAGAGAAGAGATTACATTGTCCCCTCCCACCAACATTCCCCAGTGTTTAAAAAATTACTGAGAGCCAAAAATATACTATATAGATCACTGGTATTACTTCATACTAGAACAATACAAATTAAATTATAAGAGGGGAAGGATTATTGTGCCGTCATGGTGAATTCATGGAAAAAGAATTACCGGTAAGACTAATTCCGATGTTCCATATCATCACCATGACGGCACACACAAGGAGAAAAAAAAAATACTAGTTTTAAGGGGGACTACAGCATGAAGGACCTTACTCCCATATGACAGATAGGGCACGGAGCGCATAGAATATAGCGGATGCCCGGACATGACCGAACTAGAGGGGTAGAGTAGGCCGCAGGGCTACATAGGGTTAATATAATGTGAGGTTAGGGCCAGATCAGTAGTTGAATTAGAGGTGAGGCGGGAAGTTAGAAGGGGGGTGGCCAGGGAGAGGAGGAGCTGGAGAAGGGGACAAGACAGGACACTCACCGGCAAGCAGAGGAGACAGGATCCGGACCAGCGCGACTGTCAGCATGGATGAAGAGCTGTTACTGCAAGGCCTAAGACAGCTGATGGCCTCCAGAGGACCCGACTGGCTGCAGCAACAGCTGGGAGGTAATGGTGCCGCACCTCCCACACCGTCCTCTCCTCGCCGGTCCAGACCACGGCGCTGCGGCCCTCCACGGCGCCTCACCCCTTCTTAACCCTTTGTCAGCAAGCCGTCCAGGAGGGAGCAGAGGCATCCAGGCAGAGAAGATACTGGCACCCTCCTAACGCTCCTCCTACATCCGGCTCAAGGCCCAGCAGTCCCCTGGGGGTGCCTCTGTGCAGCGCTGATGTGGCCCTCATGGCTGCGGTGCAGCGGGACGCCGGCCCCCAGGTTTCCAGCGGCGACAGCGAAGATGACGATGTTGAAGTGACCCCGACCCTTGGACCCGGCGCAGCAGCTGATCCGGCACATGCCCTGAGTCAGTCTGGTAGGTCACAACACCATTCCCCTCCCTCCCCCCTTCCCTTCCCCCCTGCTATTTTTGTAACCCCCATGTATCCTAGGGGGGCCCCTGTTGTCTCCCACCCTCCTGTTTCCCCTCCTTCGGTGTCCAGTGTCCCGTTGGTCCCATCAAGTGATGCTTTTTCTCAATTTATGATGGGGGTGCGCAATTTTTTCACGCAGTGGTCCCCTTCGCCTTTGCCCCAACCAACGTCAGCATGGGTGGGTAATGGTCAGGCGCCCTTGTTAGCGGGTCCGCCTCTTAGTCAGGCAGGTCCAGTTCCCTCTACTACTCCTTCTGTCACGGCCTCGGCTGACACGATAGTTCCTGCGGCCACCCCTGCAGAGACAGCCGGAGGCTCCGGTTGATCCCGTTAGGTTGGGTGATGCAGCTAGGGGAGAAGTATATGTGTGCTTTGACGGTCCCTTGGGAGCACACTTAAAGCAGGAAGTCAGGGAAAAAATATGGAGGGACGAATATGTTGAAATTTTTTCCCTTTTGCCCCTGGAGAAATTTAATTTGGACAGGGTGAAGGTCACGGAATCAAAAAAGGAGGAGGAGGAGAGGAGACGGTACCGTTTGATTCCGCGGACCTTCGCGAATTGGCTTCAAACCTCTGCCATTCTGGCTAGCACTATAGGGGAGAAAGCCCCTCAGAATTGTACAACTCTTTTTTGCTACCTGGACACCATTGGGGAGGCCTATAGGGTGTATGGCGGCACAGCATGGCTCCGATATGACAAGCAATTCCGTCAAAGGAAAGCTGTGCGTCCTTCCATCCGCTGGGATCACAAAGACATTAGTCTTTGGATGCAACTGATGGTGGCAGCTAGGGTGCCGGCGCAGCCATTTCGCTCAGGGGTCGGGGGCGTGGACAGTCCGGCCTCCACGGCCTCTCAGCGACCTGGATGCTGCTGGCAGTTCAACTAAGGGCAATGCCGGTTCCCATGTACCTGCCGTTTTAAACATGAGTGCTCCCATTGTGGGGGAGCTCATGGCTTTTCAAAATGCCCCAGGAGACCTAGGAATAGACAATCAGACGCTGCGCACAAGAGGGACGACGCCGGTGAGAGTAGAGGAGATGCTGCCGCATCTCGCCCGGTACCCCGATAAGCGGGCGGCAGATTTCTTAGCAGAGGGCTTTACTCACGGTTTTAAGATACCATTTTCCCCGGAGGCCCCCATTTTCCGGCCTCGGAATTTAAAATCGGCTCGGCTACACCCCCAGGTGGTTGCAGAAAAACTAGAGAAGGAAGTGTCTTTAGGGAGAATGGCTGGCCCATTTGCCGCCCCCCTCTGCCTCAACTTCGAGTTTCCCCATTAGGGGTCGTCCCCAAAAAAGAGCCCAATAAATACAGGCTTATTCATCATCTTTCTTATCCTTGGGGTTTTTCGGTTAATGATGGGATTGAAGGGGAGCTATGCTCAGTGTCATACGTCTCCTTCGATAAGGCGGTGGACTGGGTCCGCCGCCTTGGGCGGGGGCCCTTATGGCCAAGACTGACATCGAGGCTGCTTTCTGGGTGGTACTGGTGCATCCCTCTTGCTTTCACCTTCTGGGTTGCGCATGGGATGGAGCATTCTACGTGGATCGGTGTTTACCCATGGGGTGCTCTATCTCATGCGCATATTTTGAGACCTTTGCCACCTTCCTGGAGTGGGTGGTTAGGGAGGAGTCCCAGGCCTCATCTATACTGCACTACCTCGACAATTTTCTTTGCGTTGGCACCCCACAATCTCGAGTTTGTGCGTTCCTGCTGGCTACTTTGGAGCAGGTGGCTCGCCGTTTTGGCGTCCCCCTAGCCCCGGAGAAGACTGAGGGTCCTGCTACGGTTATTAAATTCCTTGGCATCGAGATTGACTCGAGGGCCATGGAGTGCAGGTTACTGATGGACAAATTGCGTGATCTCCAGTTTTCCATTGAATCCTTGATCGGTCTGCACAAGGTTCGCCTCCGCCAGCTTCAGTCACTGCTGGGGAAGCTGAACTTCGCCTGCAGAATTATTCCCATGGGACGTATATTCTGCAGGCGCATGGCCATGGCCACGGCTGGTATACGGTCCCCTACTCATTTTGTGCGGTTGACTAGGGAGCATAAGGCGGATCTAGCGGTCTGGAGTTCCTTTCTGTCTCGCTACAATGGTAAATCAGTGTGGCAAGAGGCTTGGCGGGGGAATGAGGAATTATTGCTTTATACGGACGCAGCCGGCGGCTGTGGTCTCGGGGCCTATTTTCAGGGCCGGTGGATGTTTGGGGAGTGGCCTGACTCTTGGCGGGAGGTGGATCTTCTGCGGAACATGACGCTGTTGGAGCTCTTTCCCATTGTGGCGGCCATTGAGGTATGGGGGGAGTTTTTTCGGGACAAGCGGGTCCGATTTAACTGCGATAATTTGTCTGTGGTTCATGCCATCAATAGCCTGTCGTCATCGTCTCCCCCAGTGGTTCGTTTGTTACGTCACCTGGTGCTGTCGTGTCTGTCGCTGAATGTGTGGCTGTCAGCTCGTCATGTTCTGGGGATCCATAACTCACTAGCTGATGCGATTTCTCGCCTACAGTGGGACAGGTTCCGCAGGTTGGCGCCGGAGGCAGAGGAACACGGGACCCCATGCCCCCAGCATCTATGGGCCCTGGCGTTTGAACAGCCATGACGTTAATTGGTCGGTCTCTTAGTGCAGGTACCTGGAGGGTTTACCGTAAGGTTTGGGGGGATTGGGTTGGTTTTTGCAGGGATCATGCCCATGACTCGGCCAGTCCCCCTTCCGTATCCCTGTTGTTACAATGGGTGGGAATTACGTTGCAGAGGGGTGTCTCTAGGACTGCCATCAAAAAATCAGTAACTGCCCTGGCTTTTTGGTTTCAATTTTTTGGATTTCCTGATGTTACCAAACAGTTTTTAGTTAGGCAAGCCTTGCGTGGGGTTGACAGAGGGGGTACGGCCCCTGATCACAGGCGGCCTGTTTCGTTTGCTATGTTAGGTGACCTGTTTAGTTCACTCCCGGCGGTTTGTAGAGATGATTACAAGTGTCAGCTGTTTGGGACTGCTTTCTCCCTAGCCTTTTATGGGGCATTTAGGGTAGTAGAGCTGGTCAGCAGTTCAGGGTCTGCGCACGACGGCCTGCAGCTGGGTCATGTGCATTGCAATTCCGAGTCCCTGCAGTGTTTCCTCCCTCGGTCTAAAACGGATCAGGCGGGGAGAGGGTTACACATTACTTTGTTCCCGGTGCTGGGGTCTCCTACTTGCCAGGTACGGAATATCCTGGCTTACCTAGCTATGAGACCTCAGGGCGATTATTCTCCATTGTTAGTCCATGCTAACGGCCGGGCTCTGTCTCGTTTCCAGTTCCAGGCGGTTTTTAAGAAACTACTGGGAGTTTTGGGCCTTTCTAGTCAAGACTAAATGCCTCACTCTTTCAGGATCGGCGCGGCCACCGAGGCTTCGGTGGCGGGTCTTCCAGAGAGAGTGGTGATGGAGATTGGCAGATGGCAGTCGAGGCGGTTTCGTCTTTATGTCCGTCCGTCCATGTTGTGAGAAGGCCTTCCGCCTTTTCCCCCGCTTCTCACACCCCCCCACACACCCCCTCACATCACTGTGGTGCTCATGTGTCTCTTGCATTCCTGGCTGTTCGCTACCCTTGCACGTTTTCCTTTCTTTCATTTAGATATGGTCCCAGCTCTCGTTTGCATTGTGGGCCACTCCTATGTGTACTGGAGTGCACTCAGGGCAGATGTACGGCCCAATGGTAGACAGCTCGGTTTTCCCCGCAGTGATGTCCTGTTACATTGGATCGGGTTACGGGGCATGTTATGGAGCAGGCTTCTCCCCAATTACACTTCTACTCTAGGTTGGACCGTTTTCCAGATGTACTGGTCATCCACATCGGGGGCAACGACCTGGGAATGCAGTCCTCTGGGGAATTGATACGTGACATCAAATATGATATTTTGCGCATTTGGTCGTTGTTCCCTGGCGTGGTGCTGGTCTGGTCCGAAATGGTAGCGCGTCAATATTGGCGCCAGGCCCGTTCCATAGACAGCCTTAACAGGGCTAGGAAAAAGGTGAATAAGCAGGTGTCCCGTTTTGTAGCCAGGAACGGAGGAGTAGTTGTGAGGCATCAGGACCTGGAGTCTCCCAGTAGCGGGCACATGAGTAGGGACGGGGTCCACCTTAATGACGTGGGCTCTGACATTTGGAATTTGGACATTCAGGAGGGGATTGAGAGAGCCTTGCAGGTTTGGCGGAACTCGCATGCATAAGGGATCAAGTATGCTCGTGTTGGCGGCAGGTAGGTGTGGCAGGGCGCGCTTCAAGGTGGTGTGATGTAACGGGGGTCCTGTGCAGGGATGGCACACCCCTTCGCTTGTGGTTCGATGGTTGCTCATGGCAGAATTTTCCAAAAGGGCTAGGTCCCGGAGATAATGGTGAAACGGCAGTAACCCTGACATATTTGTCTGCTCCGGAGTTGGCGCGTTGCGGCTGGGAGACTGCCTTACGGTACTGCTATATACTCGCGCCTTGCTTCACCTATCTAAGGTGATGTTAAGTTATGCTAAGTTATGTTAATATATATAAATAAGGTTATTATTTAAATGTTAGACGCCATGCGTCTTTGCTCCTTATAAGTCATTAAATAAAAAGGCTGTTGTGGCCGCTTATTCCACTGTTAACGGTCTGGTTTCTTATTTATTTGAAGGAAGGGTGTGGGGTGGTTTAGGCCGAATAAGCCCTCAGCTATGCACTGGTCAAGGTTTGTGGATCTAGACAAGTCTAGTCTATAATGTTTTATAAAGGTATTCGCACTGGACCAGGTTGTAGCTTTGCATATCTCGTCCAATGAAGCACCCGCTTTCTCTGCATAAGAAGACGCTGCTCTAGTAGAATGGACTCTGATGTTTTCTGGACAAACTAGACCTTGAATCTTATAACATAAAGAGATAGTATCTTTTATCCATCTTGCAAGGAAGGCCTGGAAACTCCTGCAATTTGGATAAGAGAGTTTTCTACCTTCCTGAAGTCTTTAGTAAGTTCCAAATACCTCAGCACCATGCTTTTAACATCTAATTTATGAAATTTAAGCTCCCTTTCATTTTTAGGTTGATTACAAACAGAAGGTAAAATTATTTCCTGATACCTGTGGAAGTCGAACACAATCTTGGGAAGAAAACCCGGGTCTAGTCTTAGTATGATTCTATCATCAAAAATCTTAAGGTATAGTTCTCTAATGGAAATAGGCCGAATCTCCTCTCACCTTCTAGCTGAGGTGATAGCTATTAAGAAGGCTGTCTTAAAGGACAGGAGTTTAATAGGACAGTCTTCTAAAGGTTCAAAGGGGCTTAAAATCAAACCATTAAGGACCATATTCAGGTCTCAGGAAGGGCCCTTGCACACGACCATATGCGCTCCGAGACATACGGTCCGTGAGCGAGCCATATTTCCCGTAGCGGCATAGATCGTGGATTCATGGGCGTTTCGCCAGACGGCTTCCCCTGACGAAGCCGTCTGGCGGAACGCGTTGGGTAACTGAGGGACACTAGTTTGGTAGGGATGTGGCCGGTACAGGCTTTTTTTTCGATTAAGAATGTATTAGGGACCTTTCTCCTTTATGGATTTGTTTTAGGTCCACTGCTGTGGACGAATATGTATTCGAGTTAGAATTTATATACCATCTTGCCTTATATATTGGATTCTGAGATCGATTACTAGCCTCTATTCCAGTGTCCCTCCATTGCTCTTATTGTCTTTTTACCTGGCAATGTGAACTATGATGTCTTTTTAATCTTTGTAATTAATAAAGTATTTGTGAAACTAAGATTGGTTGGACTGCCAATAATCTGGGTATACATATTTGTTCTATGATTGGTAGTTCATCTCTACCATTAGTTTGGTGAACACCCTGGGAGCGGAGGAAATCCTGAATGGGAGGGCTTAAAATTGAATATGGAGAATGTGACCTTTTTGATCCTTGATCGCAAATTTTTGGAACTTCAGACGGATCGGAACATGATAATAGGCGTCCTTTAGGTCGACCGTAAACATGACTGTCCCCTCTTTTATCAGTGGAATGATAGATTTTAGACTCTCCATCCTGAACTTCCTGTAGGTAATATATCTGTTCAGCCTTTTTAGGTTTATTATCATTCGAAAAGTTCCCTCTGTTTTCCTTACTAAAAATAAGGTTGAATAGAATCCTTGTCCCTGATAAGTCGGAGGGACAGGGACCACCACACCTAGATCTAAAAGATCCCGAACTCCTTGCAAATATTTTGTTGTGTTTTTTTTAATCTAGACATGTTGTTAAAAATCTTTTTGGATGGACTGAAGAAAATTCTATTTCTTATCGGCTGCTTTCTGAAGAATCTTATCAAGTACTGGGCCAAAAACGTATCTTCCTGAAAAGAGGATAAAGCATAATTTCATTTTGGAGGCTTTATCCTCCAACCAGGACTTCATCCAGAGGGCTCTCCTAGCCGGATTGGACAAACTTGCTTCTCTAGCAGAGAATCTAACCGATTCTGCCGAGGCATCCGCTAAAAAGGCAGTTGCAGATTTTAACAGAAGAATGGAGTTTGACATCTTATCAAGTGGTGTTTTATTTCTCAAGTGATTTTCTAATTCATTTAACCACAGGTACATGGATCTGGCTACTGAAGTTGCAAAAATATTAGCCTTCAGGCCAAACAGATTCTTCCCATGATTTTCATAGAAGACTGTCTGCTTTTCTCTCCATTGGGTCCTTAAAGGGACACTATCGCGAAGAAAAAATTTTGATATGTTTTACAACATAACAAAAGCAGGTTTTAACATAATGTATTTTTCAAATTGTGTAAATGGGTTTTTTTTTTAATTCAGTTTTCTTGCCTTACATGGGGGCTGCCATGTTGGAAGTAAAGTGTGACAGTCTGGGTTTACAACACAATGGCCCCTCACTTACGGCAGGCATGTACATAGGTTTCCTCAGTTGCTGCCGACCCTATAGAGAATGAATGGAGGACGTGAGCCCGCCCCTGTGATGACACTAGTAACACACAGCCAGGTCCTCCCTCCTTGCTGCTGGGGGAAGCCCACTGTGCCTGCTCCTGCAGCAGCGTCCTTGACTTCATTAGGCTGCCTGTTCTAAATTCTATGGCAGCTCACCCCAGCAGTGCAGACAATTTTTGCTGAGTGTACTGCTGGAGTGAGCGGCCCAGGACTCAGAAACAGAGTAGATGGAGGTTCTTGAGGCTGTAGGACCTTAGTGATGTAATCGGCCATGTGACCAGTGGGGGAGGAGCCTGAGGAGCAGAGATCTGTGTTTTTGTAACGAAGCCATTGTCTCATCTTATCTTGCTGAAGCAGTGATGTCACCGCTGAAGGTGTGAATTGGTGATGTCATTTGTACCACCCACTTTTTTGCAGCATGCCTACTTACAGGTTGCTCAAAGCCTCATTTGGCCAGCAGAGCTCCCCCTGGTGACCAAAGATGGTAAAATCTAATATTTATTTATAATATTTCACACATTGGAATTTTTATTTATTTATTTATTATTTCTTACAAATATATAATAGATTTTTTTTGCATAAATAAAATATAGAACAGGTTTTTGTGATAGATTCCCTTTAAGTTGAGATGCGTCCTCATAAGGCAGGGAGGACTTTTTATTGACCTTTGCCACTTGGACGTCAATTTGGGGAATTTTATTGAACACCCTAGACCAGTGATGGTGAACCTTTTAGAGACTAAGTGCCCAAACTGCAACTCAAAACCTACTTATTTATCGCAGAGTGCCAGCACGGCATTTTAACCTGAACACCAACCTGAGGTCCAATATAGTGTATCTTCCATGTACTTTATCATTTATCTATAATACCCTGCGTACGTTCAATGTACTGCCTGTGCCGTTCATAGCGTGTCCTGCGCTGATGAATGGCAGGTAAACTCTAAGGCATATTGATACACCATAGACTTTTTCCAGGGTGCATGTGCCCACAGAGAGGGCTCTGAGTGCCACTTCTGGCACCTGTGCCATAGGTTTGCCAACACTGCCCTAGACTTTGTAGGATCAATAAGCAGACAGTTTTCAAACTCCTTGGAAATGCCAAGCCTCTTTCTTGGTCTGACCATTCTTCAGGAATCATTTCCCTAACATTTTCATTGAGAAAACTCTGGCCCGTTTCACTCTAAGACCCCCAAACATTTCTTCCTGAATAGACTCTGGACCTCTTCCTCCCCCATAGTAGCACAAACAGCTTTTAAAAGGTCGTTCATTTTATCAGAGGAAAAATAGAATTTTTTATTTCCTTCAGACAGCTTGCGCTCTGATAAGACCTCTTCTTCTTCCCACTGCTTAGAGAAAGATGTGTCTTCCCCCAAACATTCAGAATGCGAGGAAGAAGTCATTATTAGCATGGAATGCTTATGGGCAGGGAATCCCTGGGTCACCGCCGACATTGCTGATAAAGAGGATCTTATTCCCTCCTGAATCATGGACCTGAATTCATCCATAAGTGATGGTTGTTCCTCGCATACAATGTTTGATATGCAATCCTTGCAAAGCTTCTTGAGGTATGTATCAGGCAATTTCTTAAAGCAAGAAATTCAATTCAGAGTCTTTTTGGTTTTCTACTGCGCCTCTTTAGATGCATAAGAAATGTGACAAACAAACATCATGGGAATAATGCACTTGAATCATAGTGGAAACACTCGTGCAGCACACCAATTAAAATATATGGGTGCTCCCCTGCACACTGTGTACATATGGAAGATACATGTATAATCATTAAAGTGAAAAGCATATCAGAGATTATAATGATTATAAGCCAGACAACTCCCACATGGGGAACTCACAGGAGGTAGCACGGGGCATCAAGCTCCCTTGGTGTTTGCAGCTCAGGTCCCGACATCATACTCAGATCAGAAGCTCCACCGCTTTTTAAAACTATGCGTCCCAGACACTGCCCGCCCCTTCCTGTTCTGAACTTCTGGGTTGTGTCACGTGATCCCGACCCGAAAATGACGGAAGCCATCAGTGTAATTCAGCGCCGGCTGCATGTGTCTGCTTAACCCACCAGCGGTAAGGAAGAGTTTGCATCCTGGGAGCAGGCTCCAGATCAACCAGAACAAGCCCTCCCGTTCACCCACCGCCCAGCATTAGCATGAGGCCGCTGGCGGGCAGGTGCCTTGCTGATGCGAGTAAGCAGGTACTTGTGACCTCCAATAATCCGCAAAACGGAGTACAAAAATAAAAAAAGTAAAATTAAATATCCTTAATTTATCTCCCTGACTTGCAGGGAGACTTGTCTCTGCCATGGCTTCTGTAGAGACAGGAAACACTGGGGAATGGTGGTGGGAGGGGGCAATTTAATCTCTTCTCTGTTCCTGCCCCTACAGAGGTCAGGGGGCAATCTCCTTGTGTGTGCAGTCATGGTGGTGATATGGAAATATCGTTACCACTTCCAAAGAGTTTTTAGCGGTCTGGTGCTAAATTCAATTTCTTGCAAGGGTAATATGTATTCCACACCCAGGTTCAAACAGACAATATTACAGAATAGTGGCATCAAAGTATACAGAATCAAATTACATATATGTTAAATCATATTAAATCATACAAAGAAGGTAGGCCGCTACTTATTACATCCCTTATGTAACAGAACTACCTCCAGTCCTTTTCTGGGGGATGTAGGGAGTTCTTGTCTTTCTGGAGTATGTAAGCCTAAACAACAAATTATTTATCACATTTAACATGTTATTACATCCATGAACAGAGATGATAAGCCACAAGCTCTTGGTTCTGCTTGATTTCCTACCTGTCCAGGTGAATTTTAGATTTCTTCATTTGTAGGTGGGAGGATCCAAGCTTTATTATTAATAATCAGTCTAAATTACTCCTAACAATTCCTCCTCACTTGTTGTCAAAGGAAGAGCTGCCTACATACAATAGCTTTTTAGGACTGGCTTCATCAGAGGAGATGAATGTGTTTAGATGGAGTGTGTCTGAAGATGATGGACATTTTCTCATGTGTCTTATTGCCCTTTCTTTTGTGGACTTGAATATTATATTTCTGAGTGCCAATCTTTTGGCGAAATTGATAAATATGCCCCAATGTGTGTTGGGTCTGCAATTTCTGCATGTACAGTTTGTGCAGAAGAATCTGTGATATAAATCCAAGGCAGATGATCCTGTGATTTAATTGAGTGGTTCAAATGGAAAAAAGGGTCACTTGGTCAAAAAAGGGTATGCTAATATGAATAATAATAAGAATTTTACTGAAATCCATGTAAAATCCTCTTCCCATTGATTTCAACATTAAAGATGTTTATAAAATGCACAGGTGTCTCTTAGGGTATATCTTTAGTAGGTTCAGGACTGTTAGAAGCTTTTAGTCAGTCCTGGTGATCAAGGTTCAGTGGCTGATAAAGGACAGGAGTTTTTTCTTATTCCAGCCATTAATGCAACAGTGTGGCTGTCAATTACTTTCTTTTTTTTAAATCAAGTAAGTTTTTATTAAACAATTGCAGAGTACAGAAACAAATTCCGTTCAATAAAGTATGAAAGCAAGCAGAATGTGCAACAAGTATATCATCAATAAAGTTGACATTTGATTACACACATGTGCACTTGTTTGTTTTATGATGTACAATAAAGCATAATAACAATTAGAGACTTACATATTACATAGTAATAAATTTTAGTTTTTATTCCCCCCCCAACTCCCAACCCACCCTTCCTTAACCCCCCCTTTCCCCCCCAGTGCCCGCAAAGAGACGACCCCCGTCAACAATGTGCGCAATTATACGTGAAACATTTAGAAATGTGTAGGCATAATAGTACACTCTCCAATAACACCCTCTCCACTATCCAAGATTACCCAATTGTCCCCTTAAACAATCCCTTGCCAGAGTACTGGAGGCCAGTCCAGGAGCCTCAAACCAGCCATTCTATATATTCATGAATTTAGTAGCACACGTTCGTTTCATATAGATACCGTTTTCATGTCTCAGAATAATATTAAGCCTGTTAGCATACTCTTTTTTAGTGGGTGAACAGCGATCTATCCAATGTTTCGCTATTAATACCCTAGCCTGAAATAGTAGCCTCTGAATACATATTGTGAGTCTGTTATTTGCATCAAGTGTATCCAACAGTCCCAATATACATATCCTAGGGTCCATTTCTAACCTAATTTTTGTCACTTGTGTGACCAATGAAACAATGTCTGCCCAAAAGCTGGTAATTTCAGGACACTCCCAGAACATGTGAATCAGGGAAGCCTCATGCCTCCCACATCTGGGACAGCAAGAATTTGACCTAAGGCCTATTTTATATAGGAATACCTGGGTTCTATACACCCTGTGTATCAGATAAATCTGTGATATTCTCTGTGCCTCACTAAGTGTAAGAATAGGGGTTAAGGCTAGTATTCCCTCCCACTGCTCTTTAGATATAGCGCTGACCTCTGTTTCCCATTTGTTCTTAACGAGTAAGCAGTCTTGGGGCGTAGAATTATTCAATAAATGCCTGTACAGCACAGAAATCAGACCTTTAGAGTCACCATTTGTCAATAGTTGTTGGCACATATATGGAGAGTCAGTTATTTGTACCGTCCCCGGGAACTGGGTTTGGAAAGCATGTCTGAGCTGGAGAAATTGATAAAACATGCTATGTGGTATATTAACCCCTTCAACCCCAGGCCTGTTTTCACCTTTCTGCCCAGGCGATTTTTTGCAAATCTGACATGTGTCACTTTATGTGGTAATAACTTTGGAACGCTTTTACTTATCCAGGCCATTCTGAGATTGTTTTCTTGTGACACATTGTACTTCATGACAGTCATAAATTTGAGTCAATATATTTCACCCTTATTTATGAAAAAATCCCAAATTTACCAAAAATTTGGAAAAATTTGCAAATTTCCAAATTTCAATTTCTCTACTTTCAAAATACACAGTAATACCTCCAAAATAGTTATTATTTTACATTCACCATATGTCTACTTTATGTTGGCATCATTTTGTAAATGTCATTTTACTTTTTTAGGACGTTAGAGGGCTTAGAAGTTTAGAAGCCATTTTTCAAATTTTCACCAAATTTTCCAAAACCATTTTTTTTAAGCACCAATTCAGATATAAAGTGATTTTGAGAGGCTTACATAATGAAACCCCCCATAAATGACCCCATTTTAGAAACTACACCCCTCAAGTTATAAAAAACTGCTGTAACAAACTTTGTTAACCCTTGAGGTGTTCCACAAGAATTAAAGAAAAATGGAGGTGAAATTTCAAAATTTCACTTTTTTGGTAGATTATTCATGTTAATAATTTTTTTCTTGCAACACAGCAAGGGTTAACAGCAAACTAAACCTCAATATACATTACTCTGATTCTGAAGTTTACAGAAATACCCCATATGTGGTGGTAAACGTCTCTATGGGTTTGTGGCAGTGGTCAGAAGGAAAGGAGCGCCATACGGATTTTGGAGGCAGATTTTGCTAGAATAGTTTTTAGGAACCATTTTGTAATTGAGATACCCTGACGTACCCCTTCAGTGGAAACCCTCATAAAGTGACCCCATTTTGGAAACTACACCCTTCAAAGAATATATTAAGGGGGGTACTGGCCACTTTGGCCCCCTAAGCGTTTTACGGAATTTGGAAACACTTGGCTGTGAAAATGAAAAGTTTCATTTCTTCCAATAAAATGTTGCTTTAGCCCCAAATTTTTCATTTTCACAAGGGGTAACAGGAGAAAAGCACCCCATAATTTGTTACCCATTTTCTCCTGAATACGGCAACACCCCATATGTGTTGGTAAACTGCTGTGGGGACACATGGCAGGACTCAGAACAGAAAAAGCGCCATATGGATTTTGCAGAACAGATTTTGATGGATTGGTTTGCGGGTGCCATTGATTTTTAATTTTTTGAGTTATTATCTTATGTGGGGGCTCATTTTTTGCGGGACAAGATGACGGTTTGATTGGTACCATTTTGGGGTAAATAAGACTTTTTAATCGCTTGGTATTACAGTTTTTGTGAGTCAAGGTGAAAAAAATAGCTGTTTTGGCATGGTTTTTTAAAAATTTTTATTACAACATTCACCTGGGGGGCTATCTCATGTAATATTTTTATAGAGCAGATTGTTACGGACGCGACAATACCCAATATGTCTAACTTTTTTATTTTTGGAAAGTTTTACACATTAGATGCATTTTAGAACAGAATAAAATCTTTTTTTTTGTGTTGCCATTTTCAAAGAGCCATATTTTTTTAAGTTTTCAGGCGATTGTCTCAGGTAGGGTATCGTTTTTGCAGGACAAGATGATGGTTTGATTGGTACCATTTTGGGATAAATACACCTTTTTGATCGCCTGCTATTACACTTTTTGTGAGGCAAGAGGGAAAAAAATGGTTGTTTTGGCATAGTTTTTTTTTTAAATTTTTTGCAGCATTCACCTGGGGGGCCATCTCATGTAATATTTTTATAGAGCAGGTTGTTACGGACGCGACAATACCCAATATGTCTAACTTTTTTATTTTTGGATAGTTTTACACATTAGATTTATTTTTTGAACAGAATAAAATCATTATTTTGTGTTGCCATTTTCAAAGAGCCATATTTTTTTAAGTTTTCAGGCGATTGTCTCAGGTAGGGTATCGTTTTTTCAGGACAAGATGACGGTTTGATTGGTACCATTTTGGGGTAAATACGCCTTTTTGATCGCCTGCTATTACACTTTTTGTGAGGCAAAAGGGAAAAAAATGTCTGTTTTGGCTTAGTTTTTGTAAAAATTTTTTACAGCATTCGCCTGGGGGCCATCTCATGCAATATTTTTATAGAGCAGGTTGTTACGGATGCGGCGATACTCAATATGTGTATAATTTTTATTTTTGGAAAGTTTTACACATTAGATACATTTTTGAACAAAATAAAATATTTTTTGTCTTGCCATTTTCTGAGAGCCATATTTTTTTCAGGCGATTGTCTTAGGTAGGGTCTCATTTTTTGCGGGACAAGATGACGGTTTGATTGGTACCATTTTGGGGTACATACGCTTTTTTGATCACCTGCTATTACACTTTTTGTAAGGGAAGGTGACCAAAAAATGTCTGTTTTGGCAGTTTTTTTTTTTTTTTTACTGCGTGCACCTGACGGGGTGGATCATGTGCTATTTTTATAGAGCCGGCCGATACGGACGCGGCGATACCTAATATGTCTATTTTTTTTTTCACTATTTTTTACAATTTTTTTTAATATTATTTTGTAAAAATTACGCTTTTTTTGGGGGGGGGAACTTGAAACTTTTTTTTGTAAAACTTTATTTTTTTCACTTTTTTTACATTCTTATTTTACACTTTTTTTTCACTTTTGTGGGTCTGATCCCCTTACAATGCATTACAATTAGTGATGAGCGAATCGAAGCGGCAATATTCGTGATTCGCACAAATATTGCCCGCTTCGGCTCGGCTCGTGATACCGAGGCAGCGCGGACTCGTGAATATCCGTGAGTCACTGCCCGTTTGAAATGCCCGCTTTTTTCAGCCAATCAGCATGAAAGGGAAGGCTGTGGGAATGCCTGCTGTGATGTACCAGCCCCTATACCTCCCCAGCAGTGATTGGCTGGCAGTAACATGTGACCTTACTTTACATAAGGTAGGGACCTGCAGGACCAGCCTCATTGTGCTTTTGGAAGGAGAAGAGAGAGACAGTGTTAGCTAGTGTAGTGTGTGCAGCAAAGAGGAGTTAGGTTAGGAAGCCCCAACAGTCTTTTTAAAGACTATTTATTCTCTGAAGAACAGTATACAGTATATGCTGTAAGCCTGTATTCTGTGCAGGATAGGAAGCCCCAACAGTCTTCTTAAAGACTAATTAATTCTGTGAAGAACAGTATACAGTATATGCTGTAAGCCTGTATTCTGTGCAGAGCTGTGCCTGGTACACCTTGTCCATCCACATAGCTCAAACTATACATCTCTAAACAGATATATTCCTGTGCATGACTGTGCTGAGAGAAGGGAATATTACATCAGCCATCTATATACCTCACAGTCTATAGATTCCGTATTGATCTGTAGATTCCAGTGTGATATACAAATACTGCGTGCTATTTCTTGATAGATCTGAAGATAATTTTACCTAGATATAAATATATCTATATTGGCCAGTGCATTTTAGTGCTCTCTGTAATACACGGTGCTGCGACAAGGGAATATATTTCATCAGCCTTCTATATACCTCACAGTCTATAGATTCCGTATTGATCTTTAGATTCCAGTGTGATATACAAATACTGCGTGCTATTTCTTGATAGATCTGAAGATAATTTTACCTAGATATCAATATATCTATATTGGCCAGTGCATTTTAGTGCTCTCTGTAATACATGGTGCTGCGACTAGGGAATATATTACATCAGCCTTCTATATACCTCACAGTCTGTAGATTCCGTATTGATCTGTAGATTCCAGTGTGATATACAAATACTGCGTGCTATTTCTTGATAGATCTGAAGATAATTTTACCTAGATATCAATATATCTATATTGGCCAGTACATTTTAGTGCTCTCTGTAATACACGGTGCTGCGACAAGGGAATATATTTCATCAGCCTTCTATATACCTCACAGTCTATCGATTCCGTATTGATCTGTAGATTCCAGTGTGATATACAAATACTGCGTGCTATTTCTTGATAGATCTGAAGATAATTTTACCTAGATATCAATATATCTATATTGGCCAGTGCATTTTAGTGCTCTCTGTAATACATGGTGCTGTGACAAGGGAATATATTTCATCAGCCTTCTATATACCTCACAGTCTATAGATTCCGTATTGATCTGTAGATTCCAGTGTGATATACAAATACTGCGTGCTATTTCTTGATAGATCTGAAGATAATTTTACCTAGATATCAATATATCTATATTGGCCAGTGCATTTTAGTGCTCTCTGTAATACACGGTGCTGCGACAAGGGAATATATTTCATCAGCCTTCTATATACCTCACAGTCTATAGATTCCGTATTGAATCTTTACAATTATAATAATATAATACTGCTACTGTGAACATGGAGAACCCCAGGGTCGGGGGGAGAGGGGGAAGAGCTGGGAGAGGTGGAAGAGGTGGTCGAGGAGGGAAAGGTGGGAATCGTGGTGGTGGTGGTGCTGTGGTCAGCGGTGATGACCGTGGTGTGCGTGGTGACACAGTGCCTGCTGCTGTGGGTACAGTGGAACCACGTAAGGTCAGGGTGCCTGATCAACTCTAGAAGTTGGTAGGGCAGCGTCCTACAACTCTGACAGACCCCAAACAACAACAGGAGGTGGTTAAGTGGATTGCAGAGAGCACATCCAGCCACGTTTAGCCTGCCCCCTCATCCAGCCAGTCGACTTGTCTGAGCCAGGGTGTCTGTCCTCCAACTCGCCCTCCTTCTCCCCAGCCAGAACCCTCTAGGGGTATGTCCCACGGACAAAATTTGTCCATGGAACTCTTCAGCCACCACTTCCCTGATGTGCCAGTGGACGAGCTGCTATGCCCTGATTCTCAGGACCTTTTGCAGTCTCCGGGTTATGAGAGTGGGGAGTTAGCAGTGGCGTCTGAGGAGCTGGTGGAAGATGACGACGAGACACTGTTGTCGGAGGTAGTTGTCAGGGAAGTCACTGTGGACTCTGAGGAAGACCTGGGGGATGATGAGGGGACAGATCCTACTTGGGTAGATGAGGCAACTGGAGGCAGTGGTTCAGACTGTGAGACGACATCAGCACCACAAGCTGTTGACAGAGCCAGAGGGCTGCGACGAGGAAGAAGCCAGGGCCGAGTCATTACTTCCCCAAGTGCTCCTAGAGGTCATGCTCCAGGCCGTACTATGCGCCACTCCTTAGTTTGGGAGTACTTTAGGGATGATGAGGCCGATCCTCGTTTGGCGGTGTGCAAGCTGTGCCACACCTCAATGAGCAGGGGTGCAAATCGCAACAACCTGACCACTAGTAGCCTGCGCAAACATTTGGAGAGAAAACACCCCACCAAATGGTTTCCACTTCTGTCAACTGGTGACGTTGACACAGTTAGTCCAGCAACTGTGTCTCATCCAAGCCAGGACGTTGCAGCCTCCAGCCCCGAAAGGACCCCTCCAGCTCCATCTCCCTCCCTCTCCTCCACTCATGTGTCCCAGTGCGGCGTTCAACTGTCTCTACCGCAGACATTTGAACGCAAGCGCAAGTACACAGCCACCCACCCCCATGCGCAAGCTCTAAATGTCCACATCGCCAAGTTGATTAGTTTGGAAATGTTGCCGTATAGGCTTGTGGAGACAGGATCCTTCCGCAACTTTATGGAGGTGGCAGCCCCCCGTTACTCTGTCCCCAGCCGACACTATTTTGCCCGATGTGCCGTCCCCGCCCTGCACCGGCATGTGTCTGAGAACATCGCCCACGCTCTCAAAAACGCGGTTTGTGGTAAAGTCCACCTGACCACAGATACGTGGACGAGTACTGGTGGCCAGGGACACTACATCTCCCTCACGGCACATTGGGTCAATCTAGTGGAGGCTGGGTCAGAGACCGATCGTGGGCCTGCACATGTGCTACCCACACCACGAATTATGGGACATAGTTCCATCTGTGTATCTCCGGCACATTATGCCTCCACCTCCTCCTCCACCTCCTCCTCCTCCAAAGTGGCAGTGATGCCCAAATCGGCAAGTCTCATTTCCTCGATGGACAGCAGTTTCAGCACTGTGGTAGGGAAGCGGCAGCAGGCAGTCCTGAAACTGCTGAGCCTGGGGGATAAGAGGCACACGGCTGAAGAGCTGTTACAGGGCATCAGGGGGCAGACCAATGTGTGGCTGGCGCCGCTGAACCTTCAGCCAGGAATGGTGGTCTGCAATAATGGGCGTAACCTGGTGGCGGCTCTGCATCTTGGTGGGCTGACTCACGTGCCATGCATGGCCCACGTGCTCAACTTGGTGGTCCAGCGGTTCCTCAAGACCTACCCCCAGTTGAGTGAGTTGCTCACCAAGGTGCGGCGCATATACGCCCATTTCCGCAAGTCCACCACCGATGCGTCGACCCTCAGGACTGTGCAAGGGCGGCTACAACTCCCTGTTCACCGGCTGCTGTGTGACGTTCCCTCGCGTTGGAATTCAACGTTACACATGCTAGCCAGGGTGTACCACCAACGCAGGGCAGTAGTAGACTGCCAGCTGATCCCCCAAGGTGGTAGTCAAGCCAGTCAGCTTCCTCATGTCTATGCTGAGGAGTGGACATGGATGGCTGGCATCTGCCAGGTCTTAGGTCCCTTTGAGGAGGCAACAGAGATGGTCAGTGGTGATGCACACATCATCAGTGTCACCATCCCTCTGTTGTGTCTCATCCAGAACTCCTTGAGGAACCTAAGATCTGAGGATTCAGCAGTGTCACAGGAGGTGGGGGAAGACAGTGACATTGAGAGCACCCTGTTGTCAGTTTCGCAGCGCGAAACTGAGGAGGAGGAGGAGGCTGAGGAGGAGGAAGAAACTCTTGGGCATCATGCATCAGGGGGTGATTCCATGCTACCTGTTGAGCGGGTATGGGCTGAGGAGGATGAATTGGGGTCGGAGGAAGGGGGGGAGGAGGAGATGGAGAGTCCGCTAAGTGAGGAGGCTGAAGGCTTGCGTGTTGGCACAGTAGGGCACATGGCAGACTTTATGCTTGGCTGTCTTTGTCGTGATCCCCGGGTCAAGAGGATACTGTCCACCAATGACTATTGGGTGTACACCCTCCTTGACCCACGCTACAAGCACAACTTTGCCCAACTTATACCCGTGGAGGAAAGGAGCACCCGAGTCACTTTCTACCACAAGGCCCTGGTTCAGAAATTGCTACAGGCCTTTCCAGACCAGCCGAGCAACAGGGGGCGGACTGCAGTGGCTGAAGTTGTAGAGGAGAGGAGGGGGAAAGTCAGTGTAGGCGCCAAGGGCAGGGGTACACTCTTCCATGCTTTTGCCAAGTTTCTTAAACCCCAGCAAGACAGTACGACACAGCCACAGGGCAGGCAGAGCAGGGCGGAACAGTACCGCAAGAAAGTTAGGGAGTATGTCGCGGACCAGACCAACGTCCTGAGCGATAACTCCACGCCATATAATTACTGGCTGGCCAAGCTGGACAGGTGGCCAGAACTTGCGCAGTACGCTCTTGAGGTGCTTGCCTGCCCTGCTGCAAGTGTACTGTCTGAAAGGGTTTTTGGTGCCGCCGGGGGTATCATTACGGACAAACGGACGCGCCTGTCCACCGACAACGCCGACATCCTCACGTTCATCAAGATGAACAGGTCATGGATATCCCCCCAGTTCTCATCCCCACCTCAGGCTACCTCCTAAATTGCTTGCTTTCCTCCTCCTCCTCCTCTTCATCTGAGTTGCATATGCAACAATTTTTCAGGAAAGTCATCCGGCTTTCTAATAACAATTTTTTAGGAAAGTCATCCGGCTTTCTAATTACAATTTTTCAGGAAAGTCATCCGGCTTTCTAATTGCAATTTTTCAGGAAAGTCATCCGGCTTTCTAATTACAATTTTTCAGGAAAGTCGTCCAGCTTTCTAATTACAATTTTTCAGGAAAGTCATCCAGCTTTCTAAGTACAATTTTTCAGGAAAGTCATCCTGCTTTCTAAAAACAATTTTTCTGGAAAGTCATCCCGCTTTCTAAAAACAATTTTTCAGGAAAGTCATCCCGCTTTCTAAGTACAATATTTCTGGAAAGTCATCCTGCTTTCTAAAAACAATTTTTCTGGAAAGTCATCCCGCTTTCTAAAAACAATTTTTCAGGAGTCATGCAGCTTTGTAACCAATTTTTTTATGAAAGGCCATGGGGTTCTATACACACAGTGCTGACGGAAGCCCATCAGCCTTTCTAAACACAATGCCCACTGCCTCTCCCAACCGGTTGTGGTGCTGATGTTGCCTCACACTTACAATTGCTCTGTTCCTGTGCCTGATCCACCCAAGTTGAATCTGTCCCATCATGAGGAAGTCCCCCCAAGGAGTCCCCACTGTAACTTGCTTCCCTTACAACTACCTCACCCCCGACACCTGTGTCTCGCCATTGTCCACCACCTCCTCAGACAACACTGGTAAATTCCCACTGTCAGCACACTGAGACTGCAAAAGGTCTTGAGAATTGGGGCAGAGAATCTTCTGGGGTAGCACATCAGAGAAGGGGTGACTATGGGGTTCCAGGGAGTACGTGTCCACATGCAATCTCCATCCAAAAAGTCATACTGAGGCTCACCACCATGCTTTACACTGCAATCTTAGTGAAAGACAGACAATCAGGGGTTCACCGCCAGGTTGTCAGGCAGCATTTTTAAGTGGGTCACCATTACCGTGTCCCTGAAAATTGCCTTGGGGTCATCACCAGACTATTGGCCAGATTTAGAAAAAATGGTGCAATTAGGGAGCCTCAGAGCCCCTGGTGTTTCCTATCCATTTCCAAGGTGTTTCCATCATTTTCTGAGGTTTTCAGATGTTGGGGCAACCTTTACTGTGAAGAACCTTTGGCCCCTGCAAAAATATTCGGGTCTCCCATAGACTTTAATGGGATTCGTGATTCGGCTCAAACCCACGAATCCAGCGGAAAATTCGGGCCGAATTCCGAACTCCCGAATATTTTAGGATTCGATCAACTCTAATTACAATACTTCTGTATTGTAATGCATTGGCTGGAAGTGTATTACTCAATGTAATACACTTCCAGAACACTGCCTGTGAGATCCAGGGAGCTGGATCTCACAGGCTTCCGTAGATAGCAGCCGGATGCCTAAGGAAGGCATCCGGCTGCTATCTCAGCCATCGGGTCCCCGTCACAGCAGCGCGGGGATCCGATGGCAACCCCTTCCGACCGCCCGCATCGCATGTGCCGTGGTCAGCGCTGACCGCGGCACATGAAGGGTTAATGCGCCGGCATCTGTGTTTTCACCGATGCTGGCGCATTCCTCAGACTCTGATCGGGCGGGCGCAGCTCCTGCACCTGCCCGATCAGCGCTCAGTAATAGTACGGCGCTGGGCATCTAGCACCTTGCCGCAGCGCTGTACTATTACGGCGCTGGTCGCCAGGGGGTTAAACTGCGATTGCAGTTGAGCAAACGATTTGAATACACCATTGGAGTGGACATGATATAGGAATTGGATGCCCTTCTTTTCCCAGGGAGTAAATCCCTCTAATCTAAAGATTTCCGGCCAGTCTGGAATATGCCATAGGAGTGTGTTTTCATGTATTCCCTGGATCCCATTAATTTCTTTATATTTAGACCAGGTCTTGGCAATGAGAAATAGCGTAGGATGTGACCTAAACCTTTGCTGCAACCCCCCCAGTTCTGCTATTGCAATGGGTACTCTGTGCCGTATAATATGTGTCACTATTTTCACTGAGGGACTCATTTCAGCATGTTGACCCCATCCCTTTAAATGTTGCAGTTGCGCTGCTAAGAAATACAACCAGGGATTTGGAAGAGCCAATCCGCCATCGTCTTTACCTCTCTGTAATGTCTCTAATCGTATTCTGGGTTGTTTCTTTTTCCGGATTAACGATCTAAATATGCCTTGTATTTTGTAAAATATTCGCTGGGGCAGCCAAACAGGCGAATTATGTAAGATATACAATAATTGGGGCATAAGTATCATTTTGATGAGATTACTTCGCCCAATAATCGACATAGGGAGTTTACACCAGGTATTTGTTTTCTCAACAAATTTTTGAAGCAATGGGTGGACGTTATTTTTGATATAGTCTGTGATTGTTGATGTAATTACGATATCCAGGTATTTAAATCTCTGCTGTACCTGTAGGTGGATGTGCAAACTATCGAACCTTTCAGGTAAGGGGAACCTTTCAGGTCAAGCGGTAAGATCACAGATTTATCCCAATTAATGGCTAAACCGGAGTACCCACCAAACTCCATAATTCTCATGATGGGATCAATAGATTTCTCTAAATCTCCAATATATAAAAGCATGTCATCAGCATAAAGCGAGACTCTTTCCTACTGCTGACCTAATTGAAATCCCTTCCAATCAGGAGATGCGTAGGAGACACGCCAACAGTTCGATTGCCACAGCAAACAGTAATGGTGACAAAGGGCACCCCTGTCTAGTGCCCCTATGCAAGGGGAATGGCATAGACAATATTCCATTAGCTCTAATTCTAGCTATAGGCATATAATAAAGCAATTTAACCCATTTAAGAAAACCACTTCCAAATCCCATAGCTCTCATCACTTCCCATAGGTAGTCCCATTCTATGCTGTCAAAAGCTTTGGCAGCATCTAAGGATACTATTGCTCGACACGACAACCCCCAGTGTCCATCGATCTCTGGATATTTAGGAAGAGTCTCCGAAGATTTATGGAGGGGATCTTGCCAGGCATGAAACCTGACTGGTCTTCATGTATAATAGAAGAGATGACTCTGTTTAGGCGATTAGCCAGGTTTTAATATCTGTGGACAGTAAGGAAATGGGCCTATAAGAGCCAGTGAGACTCGGGTCCTTACCTGGCTTTGGAAGGACTGCTATTACTTCCTCCCGCATAGAGGTCGGCAACCTACCTAATTCTCTGGCTTCCTGAAATGCATTTAGAAGATGTGGGAGTAGTATATCCTGGTATTTTTTATAAAATTCGATGGGGAGGCCATCATAGCCCTTGGCCTTCTCACTTGGGAAGGAACCGAGGGCCAGTTTCAATTCTTCTAGTTCCAACGGCTCATCCAGATACTGAGACCACTCTTGCGTCATCTTATTAAGGGGAATATTTGCTGAGTATGTCCGAATATCATGTGATTGTTTACTCAATGTAGAGGTATACAGTGTTTTATAATAACTGGAAAATTCTTTTAGGATAACGGAATCCTCCATGGAGAACGTTCCATCGTTGGTTTTAATATGTCAATTACTTTCCTGACTGCAATGTTGTGTTGTGTTGGAACTATATCCCGCTTATGACATACCTGTAAGTCCTTTTGCACAAAGGGCCTCATAAGTGTATTAAGACTTTGATTAAACAATCGCATTATGCAGCTTTGTTGTTCGATGTCTGCCACCTTTGCCTTGCATTGGCAGCTTTGATTCAAATATGCCAAAGAAAAGCATCTGCATAAAATTAGTTTGTTCCTCCCATTATTGCATTGGTTTCCTACCACACTCTAGAATTGGCCCTAGTGTTTATTTGTGTTGCATTTAACTGCAAAAGATGAACATAAAACCAAAACAAGCATATTTAGGGTGTTACATCAAGAAACACTATTCACAAATAAGCACACTTTGCTCCAAACAAATTGACAATTCCAAAACAATTAGGCCTTATTCACATCACTGTTTGTTGTCCAAATCCAAGGGCAAAACCAAAACACAGCACCAATGCATGAAACAACCCTTTAATGGGCATTTGTCAGTAGATTTGTATCTATGAAGATGGCTGACTGGTTGCATGTGCGCTTGACAGCTGAAGCCATCTGTGTTGGTCCCATGTTTATATGTGCCCATGTTGGATATCATGATATTAATGTGAAGCCATTACAATATGGTGCTGGCACCTAGATGTTTACATACCAAAGTTTGTAAAACAATGCATACTGGGCAGATGCCAAGTGTTATCTCTTTCTTGTTTTTGTATTTTAGGCAGCAAAACTATGCCACAAGCCTCAGGGGGGATGCCCCCTCTGATGTACATATTAAAACTGCTTAACTTCAGGTAATAAATGAGTCCTGCCTTGAAACTGGCTTGGTATCAGCATGGTTCTTCCGTATGCACGTAAAACTAACAACTTTAATTTGTAACAGAGAAACAAACCCTAAGGCTCTCCTTGAGAGTTATCCACAACAGTTGGCATCCCTGGGTGGGCTCAGGGGAAAGAAACGTCAGCAGCCAAAGCATTAGACTGCCAGAGTGTGGTGCACCGTCGCCTGAGGGAGGGGACTGCAGCCCAAGAGAGAAGGTAAGAAAATTGATTATCTTACCTACCTCTTGTCGAGGCTGCACTGCATTACGGTAGTCATTTCTGCTGGATAGAAGTTACAAGCTAAGTAGCAGCTTCAGCTGAAGTAGAAACCTCGAGTTCCTAGAACCCTGATGATAGAAGAGGTTTTGTTTTTGTGGTTTGTGTGTTCATGGTGTCCATGTGGTCTGTGTTACTAAGAGGGGAAGGGAAAGCAGAGTGAGAAGGCTGACTGGGCGGGAGGAACATAATTCCTGTACTGGCTTCTCGTGAGAGGGCCAGGGACAGAAGGGGCGATCCGCTGACGGGAAGGTCATATAGTTCCTGTACTGGCTGCTCCAAGTGACCAGTGACAGATGAGGCAAAACCTTAGGCTAGTAGACCAGACGTGGAGAACTAGCCAGTAATCAGGTCTGTGTGGTCAGAAAACCGAGTCTGATTAAGACTAACCCCTCCCCTTTCAGGCGTGTTGTTTGTCTGCGTATTGTCTGCTCGGCTTCGTACTGGGAAGTTTGAGATTGAGACATGGGTGGTAACACAGTGTCAATATTACCTGGAGAACGGACGGCCCTGCAAGTGGTTGCTCAAGAGAAATAAGTTCAAAGAGTTTGTGTTAATGTACGGGAAATGTTTTTTTTAATGTCTGTCTGTTCTATGTTGAATGTCATGTCTGTTACTTGTTATGTCTGTGTGGACCAGAAATCTGACCTTGTGTGATGCCAAACAGAAAACTGACCAGTAGAGGAAGGTCACACAGCCAAGTTTACTGTGAGCAAAATCCGCTCTACCAATGTGATGATGAGGCCAAATTAAGGGTTAAGTCGAGAATGAAAGAAATCATCACAGGGAGGTGTTTGCTCTGGCTTTAGGCCAAAAAAGGAGTGAGCACAGGACATTTGGCCTTGAATTTAGAACATTTTATTCTAGATGTTATGAAAAACAATGTGAGCATCAACAGGAAAATTATTAAGTATAAGAAATTAGGCTGGACAGAAATGTATGATGAAAAGACAAATGATTACCTTTACATGCCGCCAACACAGCCCCTAAAATGGCGCGGGAGGACCCTGCCATGCTCCAGCAGACACATCCCCCACCATATGACTAGCCCCCTTAGTCTCCCTCTCCAGAGAGGTGGACCTGTGAAGTATGTCAGTGCCAAAACCATGCCCACGACTCACCTCTTTATATCCAGTTATCACACAAGATGACACGTCCTACATCCCAATTTCCACACTGGTGGCCATCTTAATTAATCCCATTTCTGCTCCGACAGCCATCTTAACTCCTGCAACTTCCGGTCGGACCAGCGGCCATCTTAACTGAAGGAATTTCTCTTCTGGCACGGAGGCCATCTTAACTGAGGAAACCTCAGTCCCTGCCCAGTGGCCATCTTAGTTACAGGTATTTTTCCTGACACGGCTACAAGTAGGAAACAATACATATAGTTTTAAGTAGCACCATAAAGAGTACTCAACTCAGTAAGTGAAGGATACACATACACCTATAATTAGTTATTATTTGTATTATCATTAATTGTTTAATTAGATGAAATGCCTTAACTTCTATGTGTTTTCCTTTACTAAGATTAAATCAGCACTTGGATGCAACTTTATCTTGATTCATAACATGTTGTTGTGATGGTGCAGGTGTTCAGGACTCCAGGTCAAGGGAAATCGGAAGAAGATGTTAGGTTAGGTCCTGCATTTGATACAAGGTCAAGTGAAGTACTTGGTCATTGGTGTCCTGCCCATCTGCTAGTATTACAAAAGGAGGGGATTGTGATGAAAATGGTCTCAACTGTGGTAAACTGTAGCTTTAAGGCCAGATTTTGTTCTTTCTATCTTTCATATGATGTTGCAAAAATAGCAAGGAAGAAAGAATGTAGACAGGCGGTGAAGAACATCAGCAATCTAATGAAAGCTGTAGACATGCCCCCTGATGGTGAACTGAATCCAGAATAGTGAGAAAACTCATGTAGGGAAAAAAAAGGGTGGCTGAAAGATAACAAGCTTACAGAACAGGCAGAAGTCAGACTGTGAGTATTGAGGAAAGTGTATAGAAGAGGTGTAGAGAGACAGAGAAAGTGTCCAGTATTATTATAAATGTTATCACCATAATGTTAAACCACCTCCCAAACAGAGAAAGGAAAAAGTTAGAACAAGATTAGGAACCAGGCAATCCAGTATCGGCTTTGCCCTCAAACATTTTAGCAGATAAAGAAGTAGTCCCATATTTTGATTGATACTGGAGTGGATGGGAAAGTAGTACACTCCCCTTTTAACAGAACCCATCCATGTTAGATTTGCCCTTAACCAAGAAGTGCTTGGCTAGTTGCTGGTCAGTGATACTGTCCCCTGTTGCCTCCTGGGTGCAGATTTGCTTGCAAAGGTACATGCCAGCATCTCATACCAGGAGGATGGCACTGTGAAACTAACAGGTGCCCTCAATGACCAGGAACTTTGTTAGCCATAAGTGATAAAACTCCCTGGTCCATGTTTGTGTCCATACTCCCAGAAGATGAGAAGGAAGCCCTGCTTGCAGGAATGTTGGGACATCTGTGGGCTACTGTCCCTCCTGTGGAAGTGGAGATTACAGTTGGAGCCCCGCTTCCCAGGAAGATGCAGTATCCTTTGAGTATGGCACAGTCAGATGCCATATCTCAAACAGTCTGAGACTTTGTGAAAAAGGAGGGTTATCAATGAGATTGTATCCCCTTCTAACACTCTTTTGTAACCTATGAAAAAGAAAAGAGAGCAAAACCCACCCAGTACCGGATAGTATATGACCTACATGCTGTCAATGAAGCCACAATTTTTAGCACCCCTTTACCCAGAAACGTGAATGCGCTGAGGACATTTTTGTGCCTTATTTCTTATTGTAGACCTTGGATATGCAAGTTCACTGCAGCATCTTTATGATTGTTTGTCTTCTAGCTCCTTCCACTTTACAGATGAGGTGGTAGATGCCTTTTATGCCCTAAAGCTGGCAATTCTGTGCTCTCCTGCTCTGGGCCAGATTATTACATTTAGATTGCATTGTACAGAAGTGAATGGCCATGCCTCAGCTATCCTCACCTAACTGCATGGCCAGCAACAACGCCTTGTCAAATATTATTCAGCCCAACTTTGACCCCGTGGCCAGAGGTGACCCTTTCTGCATCTGAGCTGTAGCAGTTGTAGAAGCCATGCTTGATAAAAGCTCTGAGATAGTCCTGAACCACAAAGTGACAGTGCTTGCACCTCATGATATTACATCTATCCTCATGCAAATATAACCCAAAAATCTTTTTGTTGCCTGCCATTTGAGAATGCAGTGTTCCATTTTGTTGCCTGACAATGTTAGTGTCCAAAGGTGTAATGCTTTGAATCCAGCCACCCTGTTGCCTCTCATAACTGTTTGCAGATGACGTCTCAAGAGACAGCAGGATTTTGACCATGTGGTGAATCAGCCATTAAATAATCCAGATCACGTGCTCTTTGTGGATGGATCGAGGTATGGCCAGGATGGCAGGTACTACACAGGTTGGGCAGTGGTGACTAAACATGACACTTTAAAAAGCAGAGTCCTTACCACCACACGTCTGCCCAAGAAGTGAAGCCAGAGACTCTGGAGATGCCTTGCAGATATGTAGAGGGAAAAACAGCTAACATTTACACTGATTCCAGGTATGCTTGTGGGATTTTCCATGACTATGGACCCATTTGGAAAGCCAGAGACTTTCTGACCACTTCAGATAAACCAATCAAAAATGGGGAAGTGGTGAGGTCTCTTATGGAAGCCCTCATGTTGCCAACTTGAGTGGCGGTGATAAAAACGAAAGGCCACTGTCAAACAGACGAAGAGGAGGCAAAGGGAAAAGCCAAGGCAGATCAGGCGGCAAAAATGGCTGCCAAATTGCTTAGGCAGACCCCTACCTTAGGGGCTACAGATCAGGTCCCTGAAATAACTCCTTCTGTCTCCCTGAAAGCTCTTAAGACCAGAACCAGGCGGGGAAGGCGGAAAATGACTAGTGGATGTAAAAAAGAGGGACTGCAAAGGAGGAAGGCCTAATACAGTTCCAAGGAAAACTCTGCCTTCCCAGATCCCTTTAATCCACGATGGCACAGGCAACCCATGGAGTGATGCACCAGTCAAAAACTGCTATGTGTGATTTAGTACATAGTGCATAGTAGGCCCCAGGGTTTTGTATTGTAGCGGCCAGATATACTGAAGGATGTATGATTTGTGCCTCGAACAATGTGGGTGGTTAAGGTACCCCATAAACACACACTTCGCCCTTTGTATAAGTTTCAACGCTTGCAGACTACATTCAGCTACCCAAGGTGGGTGTGTATGAGTATGTATTGGCGTGTGCATACCCGGTAGCTAAGGCCGCAGCCTGGATCACAGCAAAGAAGATTATGGTCAAAGTTGTGTGCAGGTATGGGGTACATGAGGCCACTGAAAGTGACACAGGTGTTCATTTCATGGTTGAAGTGATGCAAGAGATGATTAAGGTTTCCTGTGTAGAACAGGCCATACATGCTTTGTACCATTCACAAAGCAGCGGTAGGGTAGAAAAGAAAAAACTGAACGGGACACTAAAGTTAAAGATTCAAAAAGCCATGGCAGAGACTGGTAAGCCATTGACAGAGTGACTGCCATTAGCCCTCTTTTCCGAAAGGTATACCCCTAACCGTAAGACAGGCCTTAGTCCCTGTGAGGTCCTTTTTGGGTAATAGGATTGTATTTCCCACAGCAGCTCCAGATGCAACATGGTTGTCTGACAGATTATGTGATCAGTTTGCAGAAGCTTTTGACTAAAATACATTCTTGAGTTTTTGCTTCACTTCCAGATCTTGATAAAGTACCAGGAACCCACCCACTTGTGCTTGGAGATTAGGTGGTGGTAAAAGTTAGAAAGTTCCTCAAACCCTGGTTTGATGGTCCATTACAAGTGACCACAAGCACATCAGTGAAACTCAAAGGAAAGCCTAATTGGATTCACCAGTCATTGCAAGAAAGTGCTGAGTCTGGAGACTTGAAAGGATGGTGTTTCTTGTTCCCCCTTGTGTGACTGATGATCCTGACTCAAAGAATATAGATTCTAAATAAGATATTAAAAATAGGTTTCTGTGCAATTAAAAAGTTGTGTAAAAGTAAGAACAAAGCTGTTACAGTCCGATACTTCCAGCCCAGTGACCCATTGACGGTATTGCCCAAAGATTCTCAGTATTAATAGTTTTTGTGTTCACAATTATCGAGAAGTTGAAGACTGAAACCTAACTCAACAGTGCCCCCATATATACTGTATTAGGGATAGGTAAGAATCTGATTTCCCATTATATAAGTCCTTTAAGAGGGAGCCTATCCAATAGGGATAAGTTGTCTCCAGGCATGGGATTCAGCCGGTTCCCTCCGGTTCTCCAGATCCGGTTGTTAAAATTACAGCCAGATCGGAAAACAGAGTTTCCAGCTGAATGCCGATCCGGTGGGGCAGCAGGAGATATGCGCTTCCATTGTGGAAGCGCTCATCTCCCTACATTCATCTGTATCGCAGTCGTCAGGACGGCAATACAGATGAACACTGCAGCAGGGTGAGGTGTCTCCCTCTCCTGTTCCTCTCATAGGCTGCAGGCACTAGGCCTGCAGCCTATCAGAGGCCGACGCAGGCAGAGCAATGACGTCATCGCGTCGACCTGAGCTGGGCTTGGTGCTGCGCGGGACACAGGCCGCAAGAGGCCTGCATCGCATCGCTGATAGCGTGGAGGTAAGTATAAGTGTTTTTTTTTTTCTGTGGCGTTCTGGGGTCATTACTGGCACACGGGGGACACTATATGGGCATCAACTGGGGGTATTGCTGGCACATGAAGGACAATGTGGAGGCATCTACTGGCACATCCTTGGGGACACTATAAGGGGCATTGCTGGCATATAGGGGCCACTATGGGGGCATCTAGTGGGGGCATTGAGGGCACATGGGGGGCATCTACTGGGGGCATTGCTGGCATATGGGGGCTTTGCTGGCACATGGGGGACACTATGGGGGCATCTACTGGCACATCCTTGGGGACACTATGGGGGGCATCTACTGGGGGCATTTCTGGCACATGGGGGACACTATGGGGGCATCTAATGGCACATCCTTGGGGACACTATGGGGGAATCCACTTGGGGCATTGCTGGTATATGGGGGCATGTACTGGGGGCATTACTGGTGCATCATGGAGGAGACTATGGGGGCATTGCTGGCATATCCTGGGGGCATTGCTGGCACATCCTGGGGGCATTACTGGCGCATCATGGGGGACACTATGGGAGGCATCTATTGGGGGCATTGCTGGCACATGGGGAACACTATGGGGGCATCTACTGGGAGCACTACTGGCACATCATGGGGAACACTATGGGGGGCATCTACTGGGGGCATTGCTGGCACATTATGGGGAACACTATGGGAACATCTTCTGGGGCATTTATACTGGCACCTCTGGGGGCATTTTCACTGGCACATCATAGGGGACACTATGGGGGCATCTTAAACTGGCACATTATGGGGACACTATGGTGTTGGAGGGGGGAACAACACTATGGGGGCTAATTATATAGGCACATTATGGGGGCACTAAGAAAGGACATTTATACTGGTGCTTTCTGGGGGACACTATGGGGGAATCTTATACTGGCACTGGAAAAGGAGAGGAGCACTATGTGGGCATTTACTAGGGGCATTATATAGGGGTATTTTATACTTGCACACATTATGGGGGCACTCTGGGGACATTAGCTCAACTGGGGGCACTAAGGGGGTTTTTGTTTGTACTGGCACACATTATAAGGGACATTCTTTGTACTGGTGCTCATTTTAAGTAGTGAAGGTGGTAGGATTAGTTGTTCAGAAGGTGGGAGGATGATGGAAAAGTAGAAACCTAAGATGTATTTTTGTCAAACTGCAGAGACGAGAGATGGGTGAAAAATCATCATGGTGCCTGTTCTGAAAGGAGAAGATGAGAAAAGAGAACGTCTGCAGAACGAGGAGAAGTCACTGGATGTAAGAGGTATGTGGCGCTGTATGCTGGATAGCACTGAATATAATGTGTATGCAAATATGTCTTTAGTGCTAGGTACAAATGTGTATGGAGTAGGTAAATCTACTGTAAGTGTAGCCTATGTGTAATTTATATACTGTATGGTGTATATTGTATATATGATTATGTGAGTGTAATGTCTATATAGTCTATTTACAGTGCCTTGCGAAAGTATTCGGCCCCCTGGAACTTTTCAACCTTTTGCCACATTTCAGGCTTCAGACAAAAAGATATAACATTTTAAATTTTTGGTGAAGAATCAACAACAAGTGGGTCACAATTGTGAAGTAGAACGAAATTTATTGGATCATTTAAACTTTTTTTGTAATAATAAAACTGAAAAGTGGGGCGTGCAAAATTATTCGGCCCCCTTGCATTAATGCTTTGTTGCGCCACCTTTTGCTGCGATTACAGCTGCAAGTCGCTTGGGGTATGTCTCTATCAGTTTTGCACATCTAGAGACTGAAATTCTTGCGCATTCTTCCTTGCAAAACAGCTTGAGCTCTTTGAGGTTGGATGGAGAGCATTTGTGAACAGCAGTTTTCAGCTCTTTCCACATATTCTCAATTGGATTCAGGTCTGGACTTTGACTTGGCCATTCTAAGACCTGGATACGTTTATTTTTGAACCATTCCATTGTAGATTTTGCTTTATGTTTGGGATCATTGTCTTGTTGGAAGATAAATCTCCATCCTAGTCTCAGGTCTTTTGCAGACTCCAACAGGTTTTCATCCAGAATGGTCCTGTATTTGGCTCCATCCATCTTCCCATCAATTTTAACCATCTTCCCTGTCCCTGCTGATGAAAAGCAGGCCCAAACCATGATGCTGCCACCACCATGTTTGACAGTGGGGATGGTGTGTTCAGGGTGATGAGCTATGTTGCTTTTACCCCAAACATATAGTTTTGCATTGTTTCCAAAAAGTTGGATTTTGGTTTCATCTGACCAGAGCACCTTCTTCCACATGTTTGCTGTGGCTCCCAGGTGGCTTGTGGCAAACTGTAAACGAGACTTTTCATGGATATCTTTGAGAAATGGCTTTCTTCTTGCCACTCTTCCATAAAGGCCAGATTTGTGAAGAGTTCGACTGATTGTTGTCCTATGGACAGACTCTCCCACCTCAGCTGTAGATCTCTGCAGTTCATCCAGAGTGATCATGGGCCTCTTGGCTGCATCTCTGATCAGTCTTCTCCTTGTTTGAGACGGCCGGGTCTTGGTAGATTTGCAGTGGTCTGATACTCCTTCAATTTCAATATGATCGCTTGCACAGTGCTCCTTGGGATGTTTAAAGCTTGGGAAATCTTTTGGTATCCAAATCCAGATTTAAACTTCTCCACAACAGTATCACAGACCTGCCTGGTGTATTCCTTGGTCTTCATGATGCTCTCAGTGCTTTAAACAGAACCCTGAGACTATCACAGAGCAGGTGCATTTATATGGAGACTTGATTACACACAGGTGGATTCTATTTATCTTCATCAGTCATTTAGGACAACATTGGATCATTCAGAGATCATCAATGAACTTCTGGAGTGAGTTTTCTGAACTGAAAGTAAATGGGCTAAATAATTTTGCACGCCCAACTTTTCAGTTTTATTATTACAAAAAAAGTTTAAATGATCCAATAAATTTCGTTCCACTTCACAATTGTGACCCACTTGTTGTTGATTCTTTACCAAAAATTTAAAATGTTATATCTTTCTGTTTGAAGCCTGAAATGTGGCAAAAGGTTGAAAAGTTCCAGGGGGCCAAATACTTTCGCAAGGCACTGTATGTGTGCATGCCTCACAACCATCCCAAATCTGGCATAACTACTGTGTGGGGGGCACAATGGAGACTATGCAATGTTGGAACATGTACAGATAGACATTGGTTGGAGTTAGAGGTGTGGGCCAGTGCTTTACAAAAACTCACAGCGCTGGTAGTTTAGCTCCTTAGGCTTTTTAAAAGTTTTGTGGTATGTGTATATATGGTGTATTTATGTATGTGTACCATGTATATGGTGCATGTATATGTAAACATGTTGTGATGCCGCGTGTCCGCCGTTGAGTAGGGAACCTGTTGTTAAAAATTTGAATCCCACTGTTATGGATATGAAGACTGAAGATGTGAAGCCATTACAAGATGGCGCCGGCTCCGGGACCACTTCTGCTCTTATCTGTAGTTTGCATTCTTTAGCTAGACTAGATGCGCAGAAGTGAAACTTTATTTTGCATTACTAACCAATAAAAAATATCCTAACCCTCAGGAGAGGATTCACTACTCCCTGGGGTATATAACCCTTGTACCCTCCTCTAATAAACAAGAACCTCTTTGACCCTACAAGGTGTCAGTGTTGTTTCTTTCATGCATGTAAAATCCTAGGATTACTTTAATTTGGAGCAGAGAAACAAACTTTGTGGCTCCCTTTGAGAGCCATCCTTATCAGTTGGCGTCCCTTGGGTGGGCTCGAGGGAATGTAATTTCTGTAGCCAAAGGAACGGGCTTCCAGAGTGCAATGCACGGTCGCTTGAGGGAGGGGACTGCAGCCCCAAAGAGAAGGTAAGAAAATTGATTATCTTACCTACCTCTTGTCGAGTCTGCACTGCATTATGGTAGTCATTTCTGCTAGATAGAAGTTATCAGCAGCAGCTTCGGTTAAAGTTGAAACCTCAAGCTTAAAGACCCCGAAACAAGGGTTTCTACTGTGGTTTGTGTTTTATGTGGTTTGTGTTACTGAAAGGGGAGAGGAAAACTGAGTAAGAAACTGACCATGGATCGGACAGGGGGATCGCATAATCTCTGTGCAAGCTTCTCGCGAGAGAGCCTGAGACAGAGCGGGCGATCCGCTCACAGGGAGGTGTTTTCCCCGTGCTGGGTAGTCACGGGGGGGTTTCCTGTGCCGGGTCGTCTAGAATGGTTGTCTAGACAGACGTGACCGCCAGGGATGGTTTTCCTGTGCCAGGTCGTCTAGAATGATTGTCTAGACAG
>ONZH01022025.1:0-57379 GCA_900303285.1 Rhinella marina | reverse complement strand
AGGGTCACCGGAGGCCTCTCCCCCACAACTTCAAGGAGGGTTACTACCCGGCCCTGGCACACAAACATTGTATTGAGGGGCACTAAAAGGCTCTGCACCCACCCACGTGTGGAGACTAATGGGTGGGTGCAGTGTGCATCTTAGCCCGTCTGGAATTAGGAAAGCTGGGCACTGTGCTTGAAGGTCTGTGTGTCTGCTGTAGACAGGGTGGGTGTGGGGTGCATGTTTACCCGTCTGGGATGGGGAGAGCTGGGCACTGTGCTGGGAGAACTTTGCGTACGCTGTGGACTACTGGGTGGGTGCGGGGATGGAGACGCTTATGCCTGCGTCCTGGGGCGGGGGATAGGACAGCAGTGCCAGCATGGGCAGTGGTGTCACCCGCAGGCGGTGATGGAACTTTGTTGCACCTAGTTGGGTGCTTTCTTAAATTGTGCCAGCGCATGTGCCTTGCCCATCTTGGTCTGGGTCAGCACAATTGTCTTGAGGGTCACCACCAGGCTGTTGCCCAGAATTTGGCATAATGGTACGATTAGGCAGCCTCAGAGGCATCCATGCATGCTGCCCCTGCTGTTTCCTGTCCATTTCCGTGGTGTTTCCATCATTTTCTGAGGTTTCCAGGTTTTCACACAACCTTCCCCTGCAAAAAATGCTTGAGTCTCCCATTGACTTCAATGGGGTTCGTTATTCGAAACGAGCACCCGAGCATCGGGAAAAATTCGACTTGAATAACGAGCACCCGAGCATTTTAGTGCTCGCTCATCTCTAGTTTTTAGGCACCATTTTATATTTGAAGAGACCCTGATGTACCCCTACAGTGGAAACCCTCAAAAAGTGACCCCATTTTGGAAACTACACCCCTTAAAGAATATATTAAGGGGGGTACTGACCACTTTTCATTTCTTCCAATAAAATTATGTTTTCGCCTCAAATTTTTCATTTTCACAAGGGGTATTGGTTTGGTGTGCGGGTGCCATTGGTTTTTATTTTTTAAGTGATTGCCTTATGTGGGGGCTCATTTTTTGCGGGATGAGGTGACGTTTTCATTGGTACCATTTTGGGGTACATAAGACTTTTTGATTGCTTGGTATTACACTTTTTGTGAGGAATGTTGAAAAAAAAATTTTTGGCATAGTTTTTAAAAAATATTTTTTTATACAGCATTCACCTGAAGGGGCATATCATGTGATATTTTTACAGAGCAGATTGTTACGGATGTGTCGATACCAAATATGTGTATCATTTTTATTTTTGGTTAGGTTTTACACAGTTAAAGCCTTTTTGAATAGAATAAAATCTTGTTTTTGTGTTGTCATTTGGTGAGAACCATATATTTTTTATTTTTTGGGCAATTGTCTTAGGTAGGGTTTCATTTTTTGCGGGATGAGATTACGGTTTGATTGATACCATTTTGGGGTACATAAGACTTTTTGATCACTTGGTATTACACTTTTTGTGAGGCAAGGTGACAAAAAATGACTGTTTTGGCATAGCTTTTTTTTAAATTACAGCATTAACCTGAGGGGGCATATCATGTGATATTTTTATAGAGCAGGTTGTTACGGACGCGGCGATACCTAATATGTCTGTTATTTTTGCTTTTTGTTAAGTTTTACACTGTGAAAGCGTTTTTGAACAGGATAAAATCTTATTTTTGTGTTGCCATTTTCTAAAAGCCCTATTTTTTTATTTTTTGGCTAATTGTCTTAGGTAGGGTCTCATTTTTTGTGGGATGAGATGATGGTTTCATTGGTACCATTTTTGGATAAATACGTCTTTTTGATCGCTTGGCATTACACTTTTTGTGAGGCAAGGTAATCAGAAAATGGCTCTTTACCCTGTGTTTTTTTTTACGGCGTTCACCTGGCGGGGTGGATAATGTGATATTTTTATAGAGCCGGTCGATACGGACGCGTCGATACCTAATATGACTACTTTTTTTTCCCTATTTTTTACAAATTTTTTTAAACTTTATTTTAGGAAAAAGACGCTTTTTTTCTTTTTTGCAAAACTTTATTTTTTTTAACTTCTTTTTTTCACTTTATTTTTTGTCTCTGTTTGGGACTTCAACTTCTGTATTGTAATGCATTGGCTGTAAGTGTATTACCAGTGTAATACACTTACAGCTTCCTGCCTGTGAGATCCAGAGGGCTGGATCTCACAGGCTTCCGTAGAAGGCAGCCCCTATGCCTAAGGATTGCATTCGGTTGCCTTCCCTGCCATTGTGTCCCCGTCACAGCAGCACGGGGACCCGATGGCACAACTTAACCCTTCAGTATACCGCATGTGCCACTTTCAGTGCTGACCGCTGCAGTGCGATGGTTAATGTACCGGCATCTGTGTTTTCACCGATGCTGGTGCATACAGCGGGGTCCGGCTATCAGCCACTGCCGGACCCCTGCAGCTGATCGGGCGGGCGCAGTAGCACTGTAGCAGTACGGCGCTGGGATTAAAGGGAATACGTCTACAGTGACCTCCCTATCCAACTGTTTGCATAGACACATAACTATTTTTGTTTTGTTGATCCGAGGCTCTATTCCTGACTTTTTCTTACTATGGCTTTTATAGTAATAGGCCTTTATAGAAATGAGGGTATCACTGTTGCTGTTGTTGCATTCAAGCTCCACTCATTTCCATGTCCAACCCCTCCCTGGCCGCTTTGATTGACAGGGTTAGGCAGTGGCAAAGCAGCCAGTGAGGGGGTGGCCATAGAAAACAGTAGAGATTGTGTGCAACAGGTACAATGGTGGTGCCACAGGCCTAACTTGCACGTGAGCCTTCGATCAACAAAAGATAAACAGCATTTTAATTAGCAGAACCATAGCTATATGTCTATGCAACAGTCGGATAGGGAGTTGGCTGGTGACAGATTCTCTTTAATGGTCATGATTTCATTGCAGTCCCCCTTATAAACAGTTATGGGATGATAGCAGAATGCTGCTTTATTTTATGTATATGTTTTTATTTTATATAAATCCAGTTATTTCAAGTAATTGCTTAGAAACAAGACCTTATTTTTAACTGCAGCATTTTCAGCTCTGCTGCTTATCTACTAATTTAGAAATTGTATATATTTGTAGTTAGAAGTAATAAAACTGTTGAACTATTTTTTCTATTTTACAGATGAATTCACTCTAATTGAGGTGAAAGGTTTCCACAAGCATTCAATGATAAAGGCAAATGGAATGTTTGTAAATATTTTTGCTATTATTTTAAACTTTTTTATTGCTTCAGTCTATTGTAGTAAAAAAAAGCAACTTTGCAAATCCTCTTGATTAAAAATATCCCTTATACATTATATATCTCCATAGTTGTGCAGCTCTTCTTCTAAGTGGCCTACAGACATTAGGAGAGACAAAAGGAAGAGCAAGATCATACTAAACACAAGGTTTTTTTTGAGTCTGTAAATATAGAAATGCGTAGGTGTTCAATGCATTGGACAGATATGAATAATAATGCATGTACTCCTTGCTTGTTTAACACAAATAATGCATGTACTCCTCGCTGATTTAACACAAAGCACTTTAATTGCATATTTTTACATTAAAGCATACTTGAGTTGGTAAAAAAGTTTGCATATTTGCTGTGCTTCTTTGTACAATCTTTGTACTAATCTATTTTTCAGCCATATTATTATCTGTTTCAGCTGTATAGCTAGATGCATTTCTCTCACAAGCAGGGGACAACTCCCTTCTGTGAAAACTGTCAGCACTGTACTGCTCTGACAGACTTTTCCTTACTTCCCACTATGTTGCTTTCAGCTCCAAAGCTCACAGAACAAATAAGGGGGAAAACACATTTACAGCCACATATGATGCTCCTATAGTCTTCAAAAGCTATGTAGAAGCAGTACTTTTATCAAGCTTAGGATTTCATGTGAGCCATCTTCTGTGTCTAGGGACGGATCTTGCCTGACAACAGTGATGCTGACAGTGCACTGCAAAATTAGATGAAAGTGAGCCATGAAGTGGCCATGAATTTACAGCTTTTTCAGGTGGATGCATATTTTTTAAATGAGGTAATTTAGAAATTTGCTAATTATACCATTCTCTATTAAATGAAATGAAATTGCGTGAAAGCACAGTGACTCTTTAACGTTTATTTTAAATGTTATTTTAAATGTTACAAACTAAAACCTTCTACCAAAAATGACTATCAAAGACACCACTAAAACTACTTGAAATGTACTGCGTTATGAAAAACTGAAAAAGTGTCTGTGTATGTATATTTGTGTGTGAAGGAGCCCTAAAAGTGCTATAATTCAGGCTTGCTCTACACATTTAACTCAGATTGTCTGTAAAGTCTGTAAAACCTTCTGCACTGATAATATAACACATTTCTATTGAAAGTAAAATCTGATCATATTCATAAAGAAATTATAAATTTCTTAATTTCTGAAATTTCAATAAGGCCCATGAAGAACAGATTAGATAGCTACATTAGCATAGAAGAAAAGTTTAACATGTGTTCTACTTATATTTGAATTTGATTTTCTTGGCTGGCTTCTCTAAGACGCCATCTAATGTGTAGGTTACATATTGTTTATTCCTGTAAATGTTTATATGCTCCTGAAAAGTAAACCATGTATCATTTATAATATTGGTGTCATCTTATGTCATAGAGTGGCTTCAGGGCCTGGACGACCCCTAGTTGCGATACATAGTATTCTTCATACATGTAGTGCTTTATCAGTCTATTCAGCAATAAAAGCTACTGTCACAATCCCAAGATGGTGCATGCCTAATCATCAATGTGATATGACATCAAATCCAGAGGCTTGCTTTACACTAAGCACCTGAAATAATGTAACCTTCAGATTTCTGTTGAAGAGTTTTATGTGCATGTTCTGTGTTATGTGCAGGGATAGGGAGGAGATGAGTTATGACTGCAGTACCCAAGTGCAAGTGGGTATCTGTAAATTGTTTATTTCTTTATGTTATATAATGTAACACCATGCTATGTACTGTACCCAGAATAACCATGTATGGATGGCACAGCCAGGGTTAGCAGTCCTGGCTCTGTCTTTGTAGGAGGTTAGTTGTGGACTGGCTTCACCCCTAGTGTGCTCTTTCTTCTAAGGCCCAAAAAAACAACAGCGACTCACTGAACTCTGCATGAGTTACAGAAGGAGAGAGGAAGTAAGATAAAGCAGAGAACTAGAGAGTCTAAAGTCTGCATGGTTGAGCTTTGGAGTCAGTAAGGTAACCTGCTACCAAAAACTGTTAAGTCTTTAGTGCAGTGAGGGACAAAAATCCATACATTGCTATATGGGATGAATTACAGTGTGTACACTGTGTTTTGCTATCGTTGGATGTACTACAACTCTATTTTGCACTTCAGCAGTATTCTGCTACATCTGGCCTGGTTACTGATTCCTGCATTATATGCTGGCCACTACACTCTACATGCCTGCCTTGCACCCATACAAACACTCAACATCACGGGCACCCTGACTACCATCAGGCAGCAGTCCCAACATCAGGGTGTGCCCAGGAGATAAAGGGTGTGCCATTCTTTCACTGCATGGCCCTAGGCAGCAGTGGTGTGAGGAAAGCCACTGTGGCTGACTGTAAAAGCCAGAGCCAAAACCACTCCCTGCTCCTTTTACTCCATTGCTGCTCCATGACATCACCTGCTTTCAGTAATGGATCCTGTGTTATGGATACTGTGTTAACTTTCATGTTAATCCTCAATTTAAAAAAATAAAGATTTATATAAAAACATGAAACAATAGGCGATTTATTGATAATACCGTTCCTGTAATAGATGCTAGGAATTTCCAAACAGGCCCAGTTTTGCACAAATGTATGCATTAAATAATTGTCTTGCAACCTGGCCTAACAAACATTTCATTCTAATTTCAATTTTAGGACATGCAATTAGACCTTTCCATGTTTTCAGTATCAGTAGATAACATCCAACTCATCCAACATCTCAGTCTTACTCTAGAATTCTGGAATCTTAAATCCTTTCCTCCCTGTCAACCATAAATTTAAGTGATGTTGGATTCCCAAAGGTCCTATACTGTGTGTCATGTAGCACTTCTATATCGTGGCACTGCCTGGAGGAAGTAAAGTGCTCTGATTACAAGGAGTCCTAGGGGGAACAACTTCCTGAAATAATTTCAGCAAGTCATGATTTATTCATTAGTTTCCTCGAAAGCCTCAGGAAAAGAGTCAAGGATATGAGAATCAGCTCCACTACTTCAAAGCAACATTCTCTTTTTCTTACATATAACTTAATTTCCTCTCTCATTTTTCTTTGGTTTCATTTTTTAGTAGGCAGTTACTTATTACATTACATTTCATTATTATCTTTCCTTATGTCTTCATGTTAGTTCATCCTCTTAGTTCTATTTTTTCTTGTCATCCCTCCCTTCACTTTGTACTTTATTTCCATTAATATATTGGACAGATAAGCTCCTTGGGTATTTAAATGCCTTGTTTTCTGTAGTTCTTAGACACAGACACATCAATTATATTTTGCAAGAAATGATTGACCAGAATGTGATTACTTAATGCTTTGATAGACATTGTCTAATGAACAATATATAAGCTTTGTTTTTTGATAATTAAACAATTGCAGTTTGTTGAGCATGAACTGATGTGCAGAAGAACATTTTGTATTCACATATGAACACATGAAAAGAGACTTTTAGCTACTTAAACGTTCTGAAAAATAAAATCTGCATGTAGACTTAAAGGGGTATTCTGATGTTTGAGCTGGAAACTTGAAAGAAGCATCTAGAGTGAGTACACACAGAGCAGAAAAACAACACTGATGCTAAATCCTAAACATGTGTAATTACTTTTCTTTGTCACACTAATGAATGGGACCAGTAGACAGCTACCACATGGGCTACTGTTGAAGCAAGAGCACATAGGAAACCTATGTGCTCTTGCTTCAACAGTAGCCCATGTGGTAGCTGTCTACTGGTCCCATTCTGCATTATTGACACCTATTCCAATCTGTTCTCCTACTCGTATTCTCCTTCTACTCTGTTGTGCATGTCATATTGTGCTCTTTCACTGCTGAGTCTCTCACATTAGTTCCCAGTTCAAACCCTCCAGTTACTCCTAGTGCTGGAACTGAGCATGCTCGACCTGAAAGCTAAAGCTAAACTATAGGTCATAATAACTTTATGACTTATGACAAGCTACAAACATCACATTTTGGGACAGTAAATGGTGAATGATCATATGGTAAACTACTGAAAATAAATAATCACTATAGATTTGCTTTTTTGAGTCACATTCAATGAGTCACGTTTTGTATGCCAACATACCCCTTTAATGTTTACTCTGTATTCTAATCCCTGGCTCCAAAGGCACATTTAAAAGGATATCTCCAGACATTTTAGTAAACACTTTATGAAATAACAGTTCAGGAGCATCCTTCTTTATAGCTCTATGTTGTGCCATTCCTCCGTTATTGCTCCAAGAAGTCTTTGAATAAGTTGGACACACCCATTTGATACAGAGAAAAGTAACACCAATTATCAATTTGTTCATAATTGTTTCATAATTGTTCCAATGTTATTATTTTACGGGGAATGTAATTATTTACTAAAACAGACATGTCAGGAATGATGACAGGTCCCCTTTTTGTTGCTGCAGCAATTTTCATGAATTGCATCTGAATTATCAGAACAAATCATATTATGCCACAAAATCAAAAGATTTTCTGAATGTGGAAACCTGATGCGTTATGAAAATGCCTGACCCAAGGACTTCCAGAAGTGGGGTACCTCAAGTAGCTGCATTTTACTATACGAAGCACAATCCAGCACCGATCTAGCCCATATGACACCTGAAAATCCAAACATGAGGGTGCAGATATTCTATGGCAATCTGGCGTCTGTGGCCATCATCACATTCTTTGCTGTGAAACTTCACTTCAGAGCTTGCACCAATCAACTTCTATCAGCCCTACAGCACTTTTGTCATGTACTTCCTTGATGGGACCCACTGACCATCAAGACAATAATCGTTGCTGCCATCCACTTCAGAGGATCAGCCTATCATCTCATCTTGCAGACATGCTCTGGCCAGAAAGCTTTACAATGTCCCAACATAACCTTAGGTGACCCTTAAATAAGATTCAACAAACTGCTCTATCATCTACAGGTTAGCAGACAAGAATAAATAACGATCAATTAATCTGGGAATGACTGACCCCTTGGACACAACTACTGTCATGAGAAAAACAAAGTACACCCTATTTAAAATGATGTGTATTCTTATGTTATAGGACATTTAAAAAATCTTAGATCTTAAAGGATCTTTAAATTAGGTAACTAGAACCTCGGGTTAACGACACACAACAGATTCCACCATTTCATTATGTACTCAACAGAAAAGAAGCCAAAATGTGAAAAACTAAGTATATCCCAAGAATCAATGGCTTGTTGAACCACCGTTTGCAGCAATAACTTGAAGTAATCATTTTGTCTTTATCAGTGTATCAACTTTTGCATCAGTTCATTGGAGTTTGTGGGCAAGCGTTTTTGCACAGCTCTTTTAAGGTCACACCACAGTATTTCAATTGAAGTCTTTGACCGGCGACACCTTGATTTTTTCTTTTTTACAGTACAGTACTTCCAGTTTGGTGTGATTGGGAGCTTTGTCTTTTTGCATGACCCAATCTTTAGCTGTTGGATAGTTAGTACAACATTTAACGTTAGAATGCTTTGGTATACAGAGGAATTGATAGTTAATTCAATGGCTGCAAGGTACCCAGGTCTCGTGGCTGCAAAACAGGCACAAATCATGACTCTTCCACCACTGTGCTTTGACAGTTGGTATCAGATGTTTGTGCTGATGTGCTGAGTTTGGCATGGGGCTGTGTATTATGGCTAAACATTTCCACTTTGGTCTCATCTGTCCAAAGAATGTTGTTCCAGAAGTTGTTTGGTTTGTTCAGATACACCTTTACAAACCTTAGTCTTACTGCCATGTTCCTTTAAGGAAGAAGAGACTTTTTCCTGGCAACCCTTCCAAATAATAAACCATACATGATCATTCTTTTTCTACCTGAGGTATGCAGCAAGAGATAGCAGAGGTAGTCATGATGCTCTTGGGACTGGATGCCAAAAAGGCATGTCACTTGGTCTCATGGCCTCTCTCAGGGACAGCAATGTTGGTTACATATCTATGAAAATGAATGTGAATGCAGACTTCAGTACATTGGACGCACAATGTCTGCCCTCCTTTCCCCTCCCTGTTTCCTTATATTGCCTCCCTGTTTCCTTAAATTCCGTTGTGCCACACACAGCGCTCTCGCAGCTATTTGTCACACACATCGTTCTTGCAGTTGGTTGTCACACTCGTTTCATTCCGGTCCTTCATCCTCTTCATTCTTTAATCATGTAAGCCTACTAACAGTCATCCCCTTATCCCACAATCGCCAGTGATGCCACAGTAAACTTTTAAGCGTTTCTGATATTCCTTACCAACACCAAGGTACCATGTTCATGACCCACAATTTATAAGCAAAACACCAAAATGTTTTTTTAGATCCATAAAATATTAGAGAAACACTTGATGCTTTTTGAATTATTTACGCAGTATTAGTCACTGACATATTCATACATAGTGTAGCTATATTTTTGTCTCAACTGAATGTCCTATATACCCCAAGTACCAGAGAGTTTTATAGCAGGGATCCATCAAGCTCATACAGATGTAGCTGAGCTAAAATTGACTCTGATAACACATGGCACAGTGTTAACTCACAACAAAAGCCATTAAAATCCATTGAAAAGTTAGTTATCTTTTTTTCCACGGCAGACAGGATACATGAGCGAACTTGTGTTTTTCAAGTTCGGGTTCGGCGTTTGGGTATTTGTGCAGTTCCGTTATGGATTCCATTATCACAGAATATAACTGAATGCTATGATAAAATGCACCGCAGAACCCTTTAAGAGGCATTCCGTTTTGCATTCCGTCATAATAGAAGTCAATAGGCAGCATAACTGATCCATCTGGTTTTCCGTTATGCTGCTCCTTCCCTTCTGAGCCCTGGCATATCCCCAAATAGCAATTTGCAACCACTAATGGGGTGTTACTGTATTCAGGAGAAAATGGGTAAGAAACTGTGGTGTGATATTCTTCTGTTATCCTTTGTTAAAAAGAAAGTTTGGGCATAAAGCACCATTTTCTAGTAAAAAAATAAATTATTTTCATAGCCAAGTGTTATAAATTCTATGAAACGCCTGTTCGGTCAAAGTGCTCATTACACCCCTTAAAAATTTCTTGAGTGGTGTAGTTTCCAAAATGTGGTCACTTTGGGTGATTTCATTGTGGGAGTATCTCGGGGTCTCTTCAAATGCAATATGGCCCCTAAAGACCATTCCAGCAAAATTCCAAAAACCATATGGCGCTCCTTGTCTTCTGAGCCTTGCCGTCAACCCATAAAGCGATTTATGACCACATATGGTGTGTTTCTGCAAACTGCAGAATCAGGGTGATAAATATATAAATATAAATATTATTCTGTTAATTATAAATATTATTTTGTTGTTAATCCTTGATGTGTTACAGGAAAAAAATGGATTAAAATGGAAAATCTGCAAAAAAAGTGAAATTTTGAAGTTTCACCTCCATTTTGCTTTAATTCCTGTGGAATACTTAAAGGGTTATCAACATTTCTAAAACCAGTTTTGAATAGTTTTAAGGGGTGTAGATTCTAAAATGGGGTAATTTATGAGTATTTTCTATTATGTAAGCTTCTCAAAGTGACTTCAGAATTGATTTTGGAAATTGCTTCTAAAATTCTATTCTGATGCCAACATAAAGTATACATGTGGTGAATGTTAGTTAAGTATTTTAAAGTATTAAAGTATTTTATGAGGTCTGTCTTAAAAGCAGGGGGATTTAAATCTAGAAAATGGTAAATTTTTAAAAATTTTCTGATGCTTTTGAATTCTTTTTTTATAAATAAACATATTGACTCAAATTTACCATAACAAGATGTACAATGTGTCATGAGAAAACAATCTCTGAATGGCTTGGAAGTAAAAAAAAAATCCAAAGGTATTACCACATAAAGGGACATATATCAGATTTGCCAAATTACGCTTGGTCAGGAAGGGGGCAAATGGCCTGGTCTAGAAGTGATTAACTACACATATATAAGCACATTTGTCACCTTTTTTACACATGCTGCACATCCTCCCTAAAAAATAATCACACAGCATTTGCCTATGAAATAAAGGAAACTAAATTATTAATCTTCACCATGTTTCTTCTTATGTATAATCTGTATTAAACCAAATAAAAGCTATTAACAATGCAAAATTTCAAGTCTTAATCACTTATTTAACTCATCACTACATTTTCTCTCATATTAGCATACTTTTAGTTAGTCTCCCCCCCTCCCCCCCCCCACACACACACTTTACCCCCTTATTTCCCCTGAACAAAGAGATATAACTCTACTCAGACGTGAAACCAATATATGTGTGTATTCATACCAACTCATACCAAGCGCAGAAACTGGGAGAGGCTGGCAGCTTGTCTATATGAACAGTCAAAGCCTCACTTAAAGGGATTCACAGTTTAAGGGATCTATACACTTTTCTCTTAACCCATATTTTCCCTAACTCTTTAACTCCATAAATATTGCCTTTTTTCCCAGTCTCTAATGCAAGTCATGTAACTACTGCACTAGGATACTAAAATACCCATGTTTTTCATGATGTTCCCTAAACATCTGGGCACTCTTCATTATTAGCTGTCCAATATCTACAATTGGAAGACTTTTAACTGCCCAAATTCTTGCAGACTATCAGACTATGTCAATGATCTCTACAGATATATATTTAGCCACTTGTAGCGGTCCCATGTGACAGTTTAAACTGTCACCCTTCCCTTGTCTATGGATGCCCAGGTCCACCCTCAATGAAGGGATCAGACCATACCAACTCTTTCTATCATCTTAAAAACAATAAGAGTACTTTTTGCCCAAACCCCACTTCTGGTACCAAATATATCATAGTAGGATCTGAAGTTCGGGACAAAATAAACTTAACACGACTTAGGTGCTTAAAGAGTTTATAAATGAGATTTTGCTTAAGGTTACATGGGCTGGATTTCTTGGACTTGGAGATAGGTTGGTAGTGGGAGCCTTTCAGTCAACACCCTTAGTCCATTACAGGTTCTTTGACCTGAGGTGATCACGGGTGATGCCTGATGATGTAATCATGGAGGGCTAAAACAAACTCTGTGTATGAGACTGTGAGAGATAGGCCCCAGGGAACAGACCTGAAGAGGGTCTTTGTGGTCCCAGCCAGGAGGGCTGGGGGCCACAAGGCTGAGGAAGCCTGAGAGAGAATTTAAATTTGGAAGGAAGCCTGCAGAGGCTCTGTGTGGTCTCAGCCAGGAGGGCTGAGGGGCCACAAGGCTTTGTAAAGCCTGAAGTTTGGGGGACCCAGCGACACCTACGGAAAGAGGGTCGCATGTTTAGAGTCAGAAGGACTTCTGGACCATCACCCCCCAAAGGTGCTGGTGAGGTCACAGCCTGGAGGCTGCTGGACCATACAGCTGAGGAAGCCGGATCTGATACCGCTTGTGAACGGCACTCTATAGGTGAGATAGAGACAACACGTGTATTAGGTAGATCCCAGACGGGCAGGTGTTTATTTCATGTGTGTTGGTGCCAAAGAGCGAAAATAAAGCACCATTTGGACGTTAAAACCCCCTGTGTGTCGGAAGATTTGTGATTACGACCCCCTGAGAGAGCGATCCCTTACAATACATATATATAAGCTGTGAAGCTGCCAGAGGCCAACTTCAACAAACAGGGGAACAGGGGAAATAGAGCACTACAGTCCGTGCACCCCTAAGTATCGCTAATTACATGCAGTGAAATAAACGGGCAATACTAAAACTTAGCCTTTAATTAATATAGTATATAAAAGTGTCCACCAATTCGGTCAGACAATAATTGCTAACACAAGGAGTATGCGAACAAAACATAAATAGATCAAATACAGTGAGTTCAATCACAAATGATGTACAATACAGTTATTGAACTCACTATATTTGATCTATTTATGTTTTGTTCACCCAGAGAAAGGCTGGTAATGAGGTAATTAGCAGCCAGCTGAGGAGCTCAAGTAAAGGTGGGCCGGGCTCCTCAATCAGGGCTCCCAGTCTGGGGAGGAATCAGGCTGTGCCAAGGCCTGTGAGAGCCGGGACCCTCTAACCCTGTTTGGAGTAAGCACCATGGTGTGTTTTGGGGAGCTGGGTGGTAGACCCAGATCCCAATAGAGAGGGACAATATTGTGTAGTCAGCGGCCAGACGCCTAGGGTTTATGTTTATTATTTGTTTGTACTGCTGTAAAAGTGACAAATAAAGCTGGTCGTGGCCAGTATGCACCAGATCTACATTGTTGGAGTGGCTTCTTGAGATGTGCCAACCATCCAAGATGAAAAGACGGTGATCCTGGAGAGCTAAGTGACCCCAAGTTGTCACTATATATATATATATATATATATATATATATATATATATATAAAGTAAAGTAACAGTCACTGAGAGCCCAACATGGCACTTGGCTGACACCCATGTAATACAAAGAGAGGTGATAGTAGCAAGGCATCTCACTCTGATGAGGTCATCAATGGAGCTGAGGTCTTTGTTCCAAAGCTAAATGTTATCTAGTCTCCTGGCACCTTCTAGCCCCACCTAAAGATTAGCACGTATGTACAGGTACTTCATACTACAGACATGAGGCCAGTTATTCAACATCACTAATCAACTGGGACAAGTTACATATGTATGATATAACAGAAATCTAGAAAAAAAATCCAAATTAAGTGGAATTGGAAAATAAAATGCAGTTCTGTCACAGTTTTATGGGTTTTGCTTCACAGTGATCCCTATGTGGTAACTGACCTGTTACCTTCACTCTCTGTGTCAGTTTGATTACTGACATACGAAATTTATATAGTTTTTCTTGTGTTTTAATACATGAGAAATAAAAACTTTGAAACAAAACCTGATTTTTCTTTGCATATTTCTGACCCCCATAACTGTGCATGCTTGATAAAGGCTGAGGATAAGCCGAAACGTAGCATGTACCAAGGTGATGGAATAAAGTAATACTATTCTTCATTTGAATTGGATGCTGTTTCCTATACTTTATCTTCCCTAGGAAAATAGGGTTCCCAGGAAAAGACTCTCATTTCCTGTGGTCACAAATGAACGTGGCATCTGAATGGTTAAGTATCTGTGATCAGCGTTATTGCTGATTTCAGACATTAGAAGAAACTCAGCGGCTATGACACCCACTCAGTATCTGATCGGCACCCCGACTCCTACTCCAAGTGCCTATGCTTTCTCAAACAGGTGATTGGCAGGGTCCTGAGTTTTGGAGGATAGGTCACCAGCAGTAAAGTCTCAGGAAAACCTGGACTTCCGAAGTACATGTACAGCAGAGGTCCAGAAGGGGTTAAATATCACATTTGCTCTTTAGCACAATAAAGACAAAAAAATAGATGTCTGGGTTTTCGGTCTGTGACACATTTTTACTTTGTAAGTTGTTAGTTGTAGTTCCAATTTTGTTGAGTATGTGTTACTTTACCGAGGTATATTTTTCTATATCCGTTGTACTATTCAGCTCCTATTTAAAATGTTATGTGAACATGTCTGCTCCTTGGGAACTGGTGTGGGATACCTTAGGGATATTCAACACTTTAAGGAGACACATAATGGTTACCCTTTACTGGTATAGAGTGTATTAAAAAGCCCTAATCCTCTTGATAGACATACCTATCTATTGAAAAGAGAAACTCGCTGGATAATTAGAACAGAAGCTGAGGGACCCTGGGTCTTAATAACCACAATGATTTGAGTTCTTTCCTTTGATGGAATGTAATCAGTGTGGAATTACCTTTTTTGCATGCTGTTTGATGTACCTTTGCAGTGCTTGCCTTTTAATTGTTAATAGAAGTGTTCCTATTTTAATTTATACTATACGAACCATGTGTATAGGGTCATGATGTAGTGCATTGAGCACAAAATGGCTGTTGCCTGAAGAGTATATGTGCAGCCCTATGTTTTAAGTGTGGAATACAGAAGTGTGGAATACAGAATTTAATTCTACAGTATCTACCAATTCTCTTTTTTTTACTGTTGAAGATTTTGCAATTTGTTGTGTATGCTGTGCACTACCTTTACTGGACCAAGACCTCCCAGCACCAAGTGTGCATAGTATGCCTGATAATTTTAATGCAATCTCCATACGCAGATGAAATCTATCACATGTTCTTTTTAATGTATCTATCCATACTGTAGCTCCCTTTTCTACATCATATTCAAATAATCACATCATTTTAAGTTATCATTATTGGTCCAAAGCAACTTAAACTGTTGGCATTCACTGGTAATATACTTTTATTCATTACAAACCTCTCTACTTCACTAGAGGATATTAGAATATATAGGATATAAAGATATGGTCCTCCTTCAGGTTTAAGGATGCATGTAAGCAAGTCTATAATATTCAAAGGCCCCTCAAGACCGACATAGGCTTCCAGATTAATTTTTCTAGAACACAGCTTCACATTCATAACTTAGAGTTTCAAAAACCTAATTAACTTCATGTAAATCAAATTCTCAGGATCTGTCCTCACATTGCTCCTCTACATTGAATGGATCTTAATAAATGGGATTGCAAGTATATGATGAGTAGGGATGAGCGAACTTTTGAAAAGTTCGGTTCGGCGAACTTTCGTGAAATTCGGATTCGTACGAACCGAACCTAAAACGAACCTTGCTATAACGGCTGAATAATTGCAGCTACAATAGTGGGAGTCTGATAGGGTATAGTTTTGTTTAGTTGCAGTTGCTATTACAATGAAAAAAGTGGAAAAAATCAAAGTGCAAAAATAGTCGTCGACAGCCAGGTCGACAACATTTGACAGCATTGAAGATGTCCGCTGGAGCAGTCCATGTCATGCCAGAGCACCAAAAACACACGGTAGATCGTGGCACCAGCCCAAGAATAGGCTGCGTTGAAGTCGATGCGGTCTCAGTGACATCACAGGTCAGAAGACAGACAGGCGTACTCCAGCACTTGTATAGCACCCAGGCCAGTATAGTTGAGAAGAGACAATTGACGGAGGAGGAGGCGGCAGCACTTGTATAGCACCCAGTCCAGTATAGTTGAGAAGAGACAATTGATGGAGAAGCAGGAGGCGGCAGCACTTGAGTCCAGTATAGTTGAGAAGAGACAATTGACGGAGAAGCAGGAGGTGGCAGCACTTGTATAGCACCCAGTCCAGTATAGTTGAGAAGAGACAATTGACGGAGGAGGTGGCAGCACTTGTATAGCACCCAGTCCAGTATAGTTGAGAAGAGACAATTGACGGAGGAGGAGGCGGCAGCACTTGATAGCACCCAGGCCAGTATGGTTGAGAACAGACAATTGACGGAGGAGGCAGCAGCACTTGATTGCACCCAGGCCAGTATAGTTGAGAGAGACAATTGACGGAGGAGGAGGCGGCAGCACTTGTATAGCACCAAGTCCAATATAGTTGAGAAGAGACAATTGACGGAGAAGCAGGAGGCAGCAGCACTTGTATAGCACTCAGTCCAGTATAGTTGAGAAGAGACAATTGATGAAGGAGGAGGCGGCAGCACTTGTATAGCACCCAGGCCAGTATAGTTGAGAAGAGACAATTGACGGAGGAGGAGGCGGCAGCACTTGTATAGCACCCAGTCCAGTATAGTTGAGAAGAGACAATTGACGGAGAAGCAGGAGGCGGCAGCACTTGTATAGCACCCAGTCCAGTATAGTTGAGAAGAGACAATTGACGGAGGAGTAGGCGGCAGCACTTGATAGCACCCAGGCCAGTATAGTTGAGAAGAGACAAGTTGAGGAGGCAGCTTCAGCAGCTCTTGATTGCACCCCGTATGTTTCCAAATAGACAATTGACGGTGGGGGCATTAGAAGGAGCAGTATTCTTTTGGACCCAGAAGGGCCTAGTACAGAGAACTGAAGTTGGAAGCTAAGAATATGCACGCTTGTAAAAATCAGTTTTTATACATGACAAAATGTTGATGTAGAGTTCAGCACAGGACAGTCAACCTTAAAAAAAAACCCTATAACATTACAGCTAGTCTAGTAGGATACGGATACGGTTAAATAGACAGCTAACCTCACCCACAGAATCCATGAGGTGAATAAAGGACATTTAAAAAGGCACAGATTCAAGAAGGCTTTACGCCAGTTCCATTATCCAAAAATACGTGTCCAATTTTCATGAAATGGACACCTCACTGGCACTCGCTTTACAAATTGACGCAACTACTCTGGTGTCAAACCTGTTGAATCTGGGCCTATGGATGTTGGCGAGACATATATATATATATATATATATATATATATATAATCTTTGTTACACCAGTTTGATGTCCTAACCGAGTGCAGCGCCCAACCCAATGGATGTATGCTTTTGTGTTTTTTTAGTGCTGTCACCAGCTGGCTTAAAGGGAACCTGTCATCTCGGAACCCCCCCCCCGAACTAGAGTAAGCGTTGTATAGTGTAAGTGATGCTGAATCCGAATATGTAAGCTTTATCTTCATACTCACTTCCATTCTGACGCTGTGCTCCCACAAACCTGCAGTAAAATGCACTCAGTGGACTCTTCTTTGAGTCCTCTCCATTATGTGAGTGAGCTCCGGAGTCCACTGAGTGCATTTTACTGCAGGTTTGTGGGAGCACAGCGTCGGAATGGAAGTGAGTCTGAAGATAAAACTTACATATTCGGATTCAGCATCACTTACACTATACAACGCTTACTCTAGTTCAGGGGGTGTTTCGGAGATGACAGGTTCCCTTTAAAGGATAAGTCCGGGCAATTTATAAGTTTCTGGTTCAAGTAAGGGCACAGAAAGTTATTAATTGCCTGGACTTATCTTTTAAAGTGGGTAGGGGAAAAACCCCTGATGGGGTATGGGAGTGACCTTCCCGCCCTCTCTTTGGTCACTCCCAAAAAACCTCACCCTATGGGTACCTTCACATGGGGCTGCGGGTCTGCTGAGTAAAATCCACAGGGCATTTTTATACCGTTCACCAAACGGCGTTCAGTACTATGGTGCCGTCCGGACATACGCAGTTCTGCGCTGAACTGGGTATTTGCGTCCAGCCCCATAGTACTCAAGGTGGCATAAAATCAGCCAACGATGCGCTGTGGATTTTAGGCAGCAGAGAACCCCAAAAAAGCATCCCATTGTAAAGGCACCTGTAAATAAGGCAAGTTAACCTGCCTTTCAGCAACTGTTTGTTGCTGTAACTAACTGTGGAGGTTTTTTATATCACAGTTGAAGGACAGCAGCCTCCGTGATATATACCCCATAGACAGCCTTATTCCACGCGTGACTGCATGAGAGGCGTGAAATCATTCGCACAGAGAAGAACCCCATCGGGATTTGCGGTGCAAGATTTTACTACTCTCATGATATCAACAAAATACCTCAAGAACAGTTAGTACCCGCTCACAAAACGGTGAGTAGTGTTCCTTGGCACGGGTGCCAGGGATAGAACCCCACGGCTATAGTTCACAAAAGGTGAAATCCCCACTTTGTGAAGCATAGTCGTGGGGATTATTTTAGGGATGGTACTGTTCTTGGGGTATGGGTTGGACGGTGCACCGGTGTGAGGCATTAAGCTGGTGTGGAGATGTTAAATGGCCAACACACCATGGGCATTAAATTTGGAAATGGGATTCTGTTTATTTAAATGTATCCGAATTAAGTAGGGAATTTTTAAGGTGATTTTGTTTAATTTGGGGTCTAAGGGAGGAACATTACTTAATAAGTTAAATTACGGATTTCTACGTTGGGCACATATTTGGGATATTAAGGTCAGTTTCTTGGACACACGGATTGCCATGCAAGACGGGTGACTGATGACTTAGTCATTCACATCAGGCAGGGGGGTGGTATAATCCGATGTAATCCAGGCATGATTCATCTTTATAAAAGTCAGCATCTCAACACTGTGGCAAGAGAGCCTCGTTCTTTGCAGTGTTACGATATTACCCGCCACACTGAACACCCTCTCTGACGCAACACTACTGGCTGGGCAGGACAGCAGAGCCAAAGAAAACTCTGCCAGTTGAGGCCAAATGTCCAGTTTCTCTGCCCAGTACTGCACGTGGTCGGTGACACTTTGGGGCAGGGTACAATCCAGGTAGGCAGTGACCTGGTGGGTGAGCTCATGCTGGTCCACGCCATGAGTCCGATGTTGTGTCCCCTCTTCAGCAGCTGGCTGCATTAAATCGCTCATTAGCGATTGGAGGCTGTAGCTACTTCTCACGCCTCCACTAGTGGTGGTGGTAGTGGAGCGCGCTGGTTCCCCCCGAGCGGATGTTGTCTGGGAACCTGGCTGGTCTCGCTGGTAAGTTGAGACCAACTGACTGGTGAGTAGGTCCCGGTAGTACCCCAGTTTTGCCTCCATCTCTGATGGCGGAAAAAATTCAGCCATTTTGCGGCGGAAGCGAGGGTCCACCAGGGTGGCCAGCCAGTATTAGTCCCTCTGGCGGATGTCCACAATCTGGCTGTCACTCCTCAGACACTCCCGCAGGCACCTTGCCATCTGCACCAAGGACAATGAGCACCTCTCCTCTCCACTGTCCTCGGGAAAGTCCCAGGGTCTGCTGGGGTCTTCCTCCGCTTCCTCTACCACCTCATCCTCCATCTCCTCCTGTGATTGAGAGGCAGAGAAGCCAGGTGGCGGTGTGTGGAATGGCTGGGCGTACACATCTTCCTCCTCCTCACCCTCCATCTGCACTTCATCCATCTCTGGGCTCAAGGCGATGTTCAGCCTTGGAGTGGTGGCCTGGGAATCCTCGCTGATGATGCTTTTCAGCGCACTTTCCAGAACATAGACGAGTGGGATGATGTTGTTGATCCCATAGTCCTGCCTGTTCACAAACAAAGTCGCGTCCTCAAAAGGGATCAACAATTGGCAGACTTCACGCATCATCTGCCAGTGTGTGACTTGGAAGTCGCAGTGTGGCATGAAGCTGCCTGATTGGCCCATGAGGTAGTCTGTAACGGCTGACCTTTGCTCGTACAGGCGGTCCAGCATATGGAGGGCAGAATTCCAGCGTGTTGGCACGTCGCAGATTAGCCGATGTTGGGGCAGACTGCGCTGTCTCTGGATCCTTAGCAGGGTGTTCCTTGCAGTGTAGGAGTGGCTGAAGTGTTTGCACACTCTGCGTGACATCCTCAGAAGGTCTTGTAGTGCAGGAAATGATCTAAGAAACCTGTGTGCTATGAGGTTTATCACATGTGCCATACAAGGTGTATGACTCAGCCCTCCCTGCTGCACTGCAGAGACAATGTTCCTCCCATTGTCTGCTACCACACTTCCCACCGTTAGTTGACGTGGGGTCAGCCATTGATCGATCTCCACCCTGATGGTCCGGAGGAGCTCCAGCCCACTGTGGCTCCGTTCACCCAGGCTCACCAAATGGAGGACAGCCTGAGAGCGCCGGGCCTGACATCGGTGGTAAGACACCGGGGCAGGTTGGACTGCTGTCAAAGCGGCAGATGGTTGCAAGGTGGTGGAGGCAGAATTTCTGCTTCCCGCTGCTGGCCCCCTAAAGCACCGTGGAGGTGACAGTGGCAAGAATGGGCCAACTTCCTGATGGTCTTCTGGGAGGATGTTGACCCAATGGGCAGTAACAGACATGTACTGCCCTTGGCCATAATTTGAGGACCAGACATTAGCACTCAGGTGCACGGTCTTGGACACCGAGAGTCCCAATGAGTCGCCCACCTTTTTCTGCACATAACTGTGCAGTGATGGGACAGCTTTGCCAGAGATGTAGTGGCGGCTGGGGACTCGCCATCTGGGGTGCGCACACGCCATGAAATCCCTGAAAGGCTGGGAGTCCACGAGGTTGAAGGGCAGGGACTGAAGCACCAGCAGCTTAACCAGGTGTCCGGTCAGTTTCTGGGTCATGGGATGGCTGCTGGAATAGACCTGACGTCTGCCCATGGACTCAGTCACGGATTGCTGCCTCATTAGCGGTGTAGATGGCAGTGACACTGTGCTGGTGCTGGCACCTGAGGCTGACGAGCTCTGAGTTCCACTGAGAGGATGCTGCATGATGGGATCTGCAGTGTATGGTGCATCCTGACAGGAGGTGGTATTGGGGTCACGGTTCTTCCAGGCCTGTTGGTGTTGCCTTTCCATGTGCTTTCGCATGGATGTTGTCCCGAGATTATCACCCCTGCCACGACTGACCCTCTCATTGCACAGCAGGCACAAAGCTATGTGCTTATCTTTCCCCAGGTGGAAGAACTGCCAGACGACAGAGGACCGTGGTTTGCTGACAGCCACGGGGGTCTTGCTGCCTGTTGACTGCCACTGCTGCCTGAGGGTGCCCTCTCAGGACCAAGGCTTTGAGAGGGTGATCTCTGCCTGGTAGCTTGGCTTCTACCCCTCCCTCTTGTGCCTCGGTTCCTTGAAACAGTGGGATGTTGCTGCGTCGGTGGCACCTCTATTTCCTCCCCTGATGATGAGGATGAAGCTGCTTGAGGGCGCCACGTCCGATCAGCAACATCGTCATCAAACTCGTCACCACTGCTACTTTCCTCCGGTGGCTGGGACAGAATATCAGGTGTGGCACTGGATGCCTCTCCCTGGCTCTGTTGACTGCTTACTGCCAACACCTCCTCTGGAGTCTCACTACGTTTCACCCGCTGACTTTGGTGGACTTCCTCTTCCTCCTCATCACTAAAAAGTGGTAGAGACTCCAAGGGCAGATCAAGGTTTGCCAAGAGTTCCCTGGCAGAAGGTGCCCCAAAGGTGAGTGGCATTCTAATAACGGGACGGGGCAGAGGACTCTCGCTGACTGTCCCATGTAAGGGTGGTGTCGGATGATCCAGCGGATGCTTGACTCCTCGTTTGGGAGCTTTGGGCGGTGAAACTGGAGGATTGAGTAAGCCAATCTAGAACCGCTGGCTGTGTGGTTCTTACATGACCAGTGGGCGTCAGGGGAAGCTGCACCCTGCTGCCACGCCTGTTACCCCGGCTGCCACCGGGCCTGGTGCTGCCACTTCTCCTACCCTCACCGCCTGCTGTTGCACTCCTTGCCTGGGAAGTGCTGGAAGTAGGACGCTTGAACATATTTTTATTTGGGTGGGGGAAAATTAAACAATGTATTTTTTTGTACTTTTTTAAACTTTATTTTTTTATAACTTTTTTTAACTTTTTTTTAACTTTTTTTTAACTTTTTTTTTTAAACTTTGTTTATAACTTTTTTTTTGAGTTTTTTTGTAAATTTTTTTGTTGTGGCTAAACGGGGTTGACGGCACCCAGCTGAGCAGTACGGTCACGGAACAGGAATGCTACCTGTCCTGACTCTTTTCTCTCAGTATTTCTTTGTTTATCACCCTATCTCTCCCTAGATCTCACAATTTTTTTTATTTTTATTACTTTCTCTCCCTACCTCTACCTATCTCTTGCTTTCTCAGCCTCTTTCCCTATCTATCACCTTATCTTCTATATCTAGCTTTCTCTTCCTCTCTCCTGCTTCTCTCACTAACCCTTTCTATTCCTTCTCTATCTCTCCCTGTATCTATCTACTTTTTTTTAGCTATCTATCTATCTATATATGTCTTTTCTCTGTCTATCTAATCAGCAGCTCCTCTCCCTTTGAAGTCTTGAGACGCACTGACAAGATGTCGGCGCGCTCAGGCACTTCAGGGGCTGTGGGGTGACAGGATACAAGGGATTATAGGAATAATAATCCCTTATATCCTGGTGTATTCTGTGAAAAAAATTACAGTTTTGCGTTACCGTTTTTTTTTTACCAGATTCGTTACGAACTTTTCAAAAGTTCGGTTCGCTGACGAACCGAACTTTTTGCAAAGTTCGTAACGAGTCTGGTTTGTTACGGTTCGGTTCGCTCATCCCTAATGATGAGTGTTGTGGATTAAATCTCTGTGGATATCTGAAATTCACTCTTGTTCTCTTGTAAAGACATCAATTTGCCCTTCTTAAAAAGACTGCTTTGCTGAATAACCAAGAATAGGTTTATCCTCCAATACCACAAATCAAATTAAGGGGGGTGGGGGGGTTAACCTATGAGCTATATTATTATATAGCTTAGAAGCTGCATTTAAGATAGTCTGATACTGGTTGACAAATATTTCTATACACACAGAATACTAGACCAACAATTCCGACTGGGACTCTATTTATACTACACACAATTTATGGAGATCTACCTACAATTACTTGTAACTCTGCTGTATTGACCACATGGAAAAATGCAGACAATTTCGACTTTTTTTTTTAATTACCACTGTCTAGCAGGACCTGTGAAGAGATCTATACTTGCCTGCTTCCCACTTCTATATTCCACCTCTGTGGCTCCAGGGCTGTGTTTGCAGGACTTCCATTTCCCACCTGTTAACCTCTGCAGAGAAGTGGTTATGTGTACCACTGCAACCAATGACTGGCTTTTTTAGCGGTAACATGTTTCCAAGTGGCACATGACCCAGCAGTGGCTTACCATCTGGTGACATGTCACAGCAGAGACCAGTCATTGGCTGCAGCTGCACACTTTGCCCCATCCATAAAGAAGTTGACAGGCAGGGACCAGAACTCCATGAAGATAGCCCAAAAATCAAAATGGAGCGGTGGGGGACAGGTACATGCAAGAATAGATCTCTTTACAGGTCCAGCTGGGGGATAAGGAAAATCCTAGACATCTAATTTAATCCATGTGGCAGATCTTCCAGAACAACCAGTGAGATGACAAGAGGTGTCAGTAAGCAGGGTAAAGCTAGAAGAGACAGATACGCTCAATCGATATAGGAAAAAAAGAGCAGCCACTGGGTAAATTCAAAAATAAAAGGCAAAAGTCAGTTCACAATAAAAATCAATAGGAAGTCACACAGTATGAACCTAATACAAATGAATTAACAAACAAGGCAATTAGAAATTAGCCATCTTAAATCCTCATCTTAGCTCTGTGATAGAGACCTGATTGGCTTGGCTACCAGTCACACTGGCAGGTCAGCCAGCCAGGACTTGACTGGTTGATATGGCAAAGCTCCCAGCACAGCAATGCATAGTGGTTTGGCTGGATGAATTCCTGACAGTACTTCCCCTCTATAAAGGGCTACTGGACACTCATACCTAGGACCAGGTTTAAATAGAAACTTTCTATGAAAAGATCAGATCAAATGACTCACATGTACAAAACAAGCTAGTACTAACCATCTTCCGGTAGTTATGGACACCTGAAAAGATTGCTGGCATTCTATGATGTCATTGACAAGATCAGGAGCAATCACAGATACCACAATGTCTTCAGACTGAATAGGTTTAGACTTGATATCAGGAGGTTGGGCTGAACAGAAATTATGAGATGAGTTATCAGGGAGGCGCTCATTAGCACAGTTATACATTATATGGTGTGGTAGTGGAGACGTGTCAGATGAGACACTTGATGAGACAAAGGCATACAAGATTCTATATATATATGGAGCTCCACTTGATCAGGTCCCCTTATTCCAGTCAAATGGAAATATAACCAAGGATACCCCAAGATAATTTCTGTAGACAAATTATCAAGAACAAGGAAGGAAATCAGTTCAGAAAGTTTGGCGCCCACAACTACATTTTCCTTTGTGGTAGAAAACTTGACACGATCCTGGGATAAATGTGTACTATCAACAACTGTAATACTGATTGGATTAACAAGCTAACCCAAATCACTAATATCCCGACTACCTTAGCTGCAGACCCACAATTAATAAAGGCCTTACCCAAAACCACATTTAGAATAGAGACAGGCAAAAAAAACCTTTTTTTTAGAATAAATGGTAAATACCAGACTACCTAGGTGGCCATCCCAGGAACCACTTAGGTGTTGGAATGCTTGGGAGATTCCCCGAGCCAGTGATCAGCATCTCCACAATAGAAGTACAAATCCTTCCTTTTCCAACAGATTTTATAATCCTGGGTAGGTAGACATGATGGTTTAAAACTATATAGGCTCTTCAGAAGATAGCAGACAGATCATGGGTTTAGATAAGGTGGTAGCTAACCAGAAGGCCCTCAAGCATTCTGACAAACCCTGGTGAAAATTGCAACAGAGTTGGTTTATTCCACTTGGAAATAATAGATTTATTCTTCAACAGTGTGATTACCATGAGGGAGTGACAGGAGATTCACTTCAGCTACAGTCCTTCAATCAGGCTCCTTATATACAGTAATACACCTAATACTGAAAAAATACCTCTACAAATGATAGTTCAGATCCAGAGAGAAGACCCAGGCTTGTGGATCTCCCTGCTGAAGAGACATAATGAGCCCTACCTGTTGCTGTTCTGTTCCTGATGAATGAGGTCTTAAACGTAAGTTTAACTAGAAAATCTTTCGAAATGTTGTAAAGGTTCTTAGGTCTGTGGTCCATGTCCGCCACCCTCCTACTGTCCACTGCAAGTGTGGATGCCACACCAATCACCATGCCATCCAATATCCTGGTTGCCGGCATCCTCTCCATTCTGCCTCCATGCTCCTGCCTGATGCTTACTTAGGGCATGTGTATGTGTATGCAACTTCTTAAAGTACCAGTGTGCATGCTCCCTAATCCTTCCCTAGGCAATGGCTAAAGGTTCCTGGGTATTTAAGGCACCTTCTCCAGGCAGAGGATGTCTGAGCTTTAGGTTCCCTGGTGACCAGCAAAGATGTGTGATTGTCTAGTGCTATTGCAATTTACATGTGTTTATGCTGCATTATTTCCTGTGTTCGTACTGTGCTCCAGAATTATGCCCTTAGGGTTAGCCCAAACCACAGTGGGTTCACTGTCACGGACATACCGAGACACGCAGACGTCTCCGTGACAGTGAGTCGCAGGAGATCTTTGAGACTGGCAACACGTGGTTTATAGGCATCTGTGTTGTTTCTGGTACTGTCCACACCCTTAGCTTTCAGGTTTTGCTATTGGGGTCATTTAACTTTCCCTATTTAGAGTTGTTTCTCTCACTATGCTGTGTGGTTTATAGCAGTTTGACCTGTGGATAGCTGGTGTTTGGATCTCGGCGAAGTTTCTTGTGCTGCCATAGCTTCATAGAAGTGTTACCTTTCCCTTTTGTTTCTTATTTTGGCTTTTTCTGTTTGTTGGATTTCCTAGTCATTTTGCATCAGGCCTCAGGGAGACTCCCATTCATCATTACTTTGGAGGAACGGGCTATCTTTTTCCTGTCATTAGTACCAGTACCTTTAGGGTGAGATAGGACTTTAGGTATTCCTGTGTATAAACTCACCTACCTTCGGTCTGTTCATACTGGTAGTCAGTGAGGACTGTGGTCAGGGTTTTCACTAGGAGGTGTCCATTTTCCTTCAATAATTTTAGGCCTTATTTCCTTTTCCTTTCCCTCACATATTCGGTGTGGGGTTTTCCCTCTCACACCAGAGCGTGACATTCACACTCACTGATCTGTAACAAGATTTCTGAATTTCCGAATCTACAGAAAATCTACCCAGTGAGGTAAAGTGCTAAGTGTAGCATCACATTAGACAAATGCAGTCTCCAACCTGCCTTAAGCCCTGCATTTGATCAACAAGGGCACAAATCTGCTCCATACTGTAAAGTTTTTTAGGCCTGTTAATATAATAGGGAAACTAAGGTCACTGTTCAGACAACAGCCAGTGAATCCCAAAACTGCAACTAGCCTACCCCTAGGTTCTTCACCAGAGCCCACTAGAAGACCAGAGGCACTTGCTGCTAGGGGCCCACGTTATGTCTGTGGAGTAGATAACATAAAACTCTTGTGTTGGACAAACTTTTTGTAGACCTTCCAGAATGACCAGGGAGGTAAAAAGAGTCAGTAAGCTGGATTAAAACCAGGAGAAAAACAGCCGCCACACGGTAAATCCAAAAACAAGACCTAAGACAATTCACCAAAGAAGTCAATAGGAAGCACAACAAATAAAACAGGCAAGTCAATTAGGAAACAGTAGTCTTAAGTCCCTCGCTTAGCTCTGGAATTGGACACAAAATCAGAAAGCTTTTTGGCTTAGCTACCAGTCATACTGAAAGGTCCACCTGTCAGGACTTGGCTGGTTGGCATGACAACCAACCCAACACAGTAGTAATACATAGTAGCTTGGCTGGATAAATTTCTGACAACCAGTTCACAGGCTGTTTGCAGTCTTGCAGCCCAATTCACTTCACCATAGCTAAGTTGCAATACCAAACTCATGGAATGATGTAGTTCTTCCTGCCTTTCTTACCATATACAGTACACCTCATCTGAAGAATGTGATAGATGCAGCAAGTGACAAGATATAACAAGAGAGAATGATAGATGCATGTCTTTTGGTATATCAGTGCATAAATGAGTTAGTAGACGGAGATGAAAGGTAGAAAAAATAAGATGAAGCAGCATTGTTAAGAATTTTGTAACCTCTCATTTTAGAAGAGACTTGGAACCAGTATAATGAGTGAGCGCTGAACACAATCATTAGGCAAACAATATTCTTTATATGAAGACATACGTAAAATTGTTACTACTAATTATTAAATGTAAAAGCTTTCAGCATTGTTAATAACATTATTACATATTACTAAATTGCTGGTTGCTTCATATCTGTGTTACACATGAATGAGTGAACTAATAAACTAAGTTTTCACTTAGACTGAAATGGTCTACCCATTGTTTTATCCATATAAGGCCTCATGCACATGACAGTGAAAAATGGCCATGTGATGGCAGTTTAAATAACGACCATCACACGGCCATTTTTAGCACCAATGAAAGTCTATGGGGCTATTCACATGGCCGTTCTTTTAACGGCCAGTGAATAGCGTCCGTCCAAAATTAGGACATGTCCTGGGACATTTCCATGACCAGACGGACCCCATTGAAATCAATGGGACTGTTTTTAATGGCTGCTTAGACAGAAGTGCACCCGTCTAACAGCTGTTAAAATGGGTACATTTTAACAATATGGCCATTTAGGGGCTAAAAAATCCTCATCTCATCCACCTGCACATGCTGCAGCAGTCTCTTCTCATTTCATTGAGCAGGGCCTGCCCAAGCACCTGTGATATGGGTGATGACTAGAGATGAGCGAGCACTAAAATGCTCGGGTGCTCGTTATTCGAGTCGAACTTTTCCCGATGCTCGGGTGCTCGTTTCGAGTAACGAACCCCATTGAAGTCAATGGGAGACTCGAGCATTTTTTGCAGGGGACCAAGGCTCTGCCTAGGGAAGGCTGGGTGAAAACCTGGAAACCTCAGAAAATGATGGAAACACCACGGAAATGGACAGGAAACAGCAGGGGCAGCATGCATGGATGCCTCTGAGGCTGCTTAATCCCACCATTACCCCAAATTCTCAGGCAACAGCCTGGTGGTTAACCTCATGGCAATTGTGCTCACCCAGACCAAGAAAGGCAAGGCAAATACCCATCACATGTTAGGAAAGCACCCAACTAGGTGCAACGAAGGTCCATCACCGCCTGCAGGTGACACCACTGCTCATGCTGGCACTGCAGCTGACATCAAGTTTAGTATTAGTTCTTATCAGTTGCTGTGGCTGTTGGTGGTATAGTGGTGAGCATAGCTGCTTCCCAAGCAGTTGACCCAGGTTTGATTCCCGTCTATCGCAGGAGATCTAAAAAGAAGATCTAAAAATTAAAAGAAGATCTAAAAAAAAATCAGTACAATATCTAATATGTCTCCTACCCGGGTAAATTGTTTGGAGAGAGGGCCTGTAGGTGGGGGGGAAGGAGGTTTCGCTGGAAGAGCCAGAGGAGTGCCCCCTGGGCTAGCGTGTGTGGTGGTGACAACAGCCGGAATGCATTTGGAAAAACTCTAGCATCAGCCGGTGCGGTATCGATTCTTCTCAGTTTAATACCGTATACGTCCCCTATCTTGGGACCCTATATTTAATGGATTTTTCCACCACGGAAAACGGAAAAAGAGATTGCTCTGGCCAGGGCAGTATCTTTCCCACTGCAGCTAAGGGGACGTGTCCATGCTCTGCCTATCACAGGTCAGGAGGGAAATAAAAGAAGAACCAAACAAAAATCTGTACAATCTCTAAGACGTCCCCTATCCGGGTAAATTGTTTGGAGAGAGGGCCTGTAGGTGGGGGGCAGGCTGGGGGGAAGGAGGTTTCGCTGGAAGAGCCAGAGGAGTGCCCCCTGGGCTAGCGTGTGTGGTGGTGACAACAGCCGGATGTAGTTAGAATGACGACGCAGGACCCCAACTTAAAAATTTAGCATCAACCGGTACAATTGTCAATTATGAGCTCGATCAAGTGTGGCATGACTTTTAAATGGATATTGCATGTGGTCACGTACTCCCTGGAACCCCATAGTCACCCCTTCCCTGATGTGCTAGCCCAGAACATTCTCTGCCCCAATTCGCAAGACCTTTTGCTGTTTCCATGTGCTGACAGTGGGGATTTACCAGTGTTGTCTGAGGAGGTGGTGGACAATGGCGAGACACAGGTGTCGGGGGGTGAGGTAGTTGTATGGGAAGCAAGTTACAGTGGGGAATCCTTGGGGGGAATTTCTCATGATGGGACAGATTCAACTTGGGTGGATCAGGCACAGGAACAGATCAATTTTTTGTGTTTATTTAACTTTTATTTAGCAAAAATAACCACAGAGATATTTATTCGTTATCTTCTCTGCGCAGTCTGGCGTTGGGGTTCGTCACTTTGATGGCGAGCTGTGCCGCTCTCTCCACAATGGTCTTTAGGTTCTTAGATGGAGACGTTGTCGGCGATTTCAGCACAGAAGGACTTGTTGCTCATCAACAGAACCTGGACCTCCTTGACATTGTGGACCAGGAATTTGCGGAACCCTGTTGGCAGCATGTGTTTGGTCTTCTACTTGCTACCGTATCCAATGTTGGGCAATATAGATACGCAGGTAATATTATTTTTCACACCTATCCCAAAAATAATAATTTACGCAGTTTTCGCAAATAAAACTGGAAACTGGAATTGGAGAGAGGGCCTGTAGGTGGACCTCCGGAAAAATTGTTTGGAGAGAAGGCCTGTAGGTGGACCTCCGGAAAAATTGTTTGGAGAGAGGGCCTGTAGGTGGACCTCCGGAAAAATTGTTTGGAGAGAGGGCCTGTAGGTGGACCTCCGGAAAAATTGTTTGGAGAGAGGGCCTGTAGGTGGACCTCCGGAAAAATTGTTTGGAGAGAGGGCCTGTAGGTGGACCTCTGGAAAAATTGTTTGGAGAGAGGGCCTGTAGGTGGACCTCCGGAAAAATTGTTTGGAGAGAGGGCCTGTAGGTGGACCTCCGGAAAAATTTTTTGGAGAGAGGGCCTGTAGGTGGACCTCTGGAAAAATTGTTTGAATAGAGGGCCTGTAGGGGGCCCTCCTGAAAAATTGTGGTAAAAGAGTGCCAGTTGGACCTCTAAAAAAAAATGGCGTTTTTTGGGTCAGCGTTAGGCAAAGACGATATGGAGGAGGAGGAGGAGGAGTAGAGAAGAGGAATCGGATACATAAGTTATTTAAATCTTTAGCTGCTTACCCCCGGAGGAGATTTGAATTCCGGTGAAATCCAGGCTTTGTTCATTTTAATAAGCGTCAGCGCTGTCAGTTGACAGGCGTGTACGCTTATCGGTGATGATGCCACCAGCTGCACTGAATACCCGCTCTGACAGCACGCTAGCGGCAGGGCAGGCCAGCACCTCCAAGGCGTACAGCGCCAGTTCAGGCCACGTGTCCAGCTTTGAAACCCAGTAGTTGTATGGAGCAGAGTGATCGCTACGGACGTTGGTATGGTCAGCTAGGTACTCCCTCACCATCTTTCTGTACAGCTCCCCCCTACTCTGCCTAGACTGGGGACAGGTGAAAGTGTCTTGCTGGGGTGACATAAAAGTGGCAAAGGCCTTGGAGAGCGTTCCCCTGCCAGTGCTGGACAAGCTGCCTGCTCGCCTCCTCTCCCCCGCTACTTGGCCCACAGAACCATGCCCTCTGCCGCTAGCGGCGTCAGATGGGAAGAATTGTCTCAGCTTGTGCACCAGGGCCTGTTGATATCTATTCACTCTCATACTCCTTTCCTCTGCAGGGATGAGAGTGGAAAGGTTCTGCTTGTACCGTGGGTCCAGGAGAGTGAACACCCAGTAATCGGTGTTTGAAAAAATTCTTCTAACGCGAGGGTCACGGGATAGGCAGCCTAACATGAAGTCTGCCATGGGCGCCAGAGTCCCAACATGCAAGAATTCCCTCTCCTCACTGGCCTGACTCTCCATTTCCTCCTCCTCCTCCAAGTCCTCCTCTTCAGCCCATACACGCTCAAGAGTTAAGGACTGAGCACTGCTACCCTCTACTGTCTCGCCGACATTCTCCTCCTCTTCCTCCTCATCCCCCTCCTCTGATACGCTCTGAGAAACAGACCGGAGGGTGCGCTGGCTATCAAGCGACGTATCTTCCTCCACCGTCTCTTGTGACAAGCGCAAAGCATCCAACTTGATGGTGAGCAGTGAGTTTTTCAACAGGCAAAGCAGCGGGATGGTGAGGCTGATAATGGCGGCATCGCCGCTGACCATCTGTGTTGACTCCTCAAAGTTGCTCAACACCTGGCAGATATCAGACATCCACGTCCACTCCTCATTGTAGACTTGAGGAATCTGACTGACCTGACTACCAGTTCTTGTGGAAGTTGACATCTGGCAGTCTACAATCGCTCTGTGCTGCTGGTAAACTCGGGATAACATGTTTAATGTAGAATTCCATCTCGTGGAAACGTCGCACAACAGTCGCTGAGCGGGCAGCTGCGCTGCCCTGAGAGTGATAGCATCTGTGGTGGACTTGCGGAAATGCGCACAGATGCGGCGCACCTTGGTGAGCAAATCAGACAGATTGGGGTATGTCTTGAGGAACCTCTGAACTATGAGATTGAACACGTGGGCCAGGCATGGCACATGTGTCAGTCTGCCGAGTTGCAGAGCCGCCACCAGGTTACGCCCGTTGTCTCACACAACCATGCCTGGCTTGAGGTTCAGCGGTGCCAGCCACACGCCGCGCCGTGATGCCTTGTAACAGCTCTTGGGCGGTGTGCCTTTTGTCACCTAAGCTCAGCAGTTTGATCACCGCCTGCTGGCGCTTACCCACGGCACTGCTGCTGCGCCTAGAGCTACCGACTGAAGGCGCCGTGCCCACGGATGGTAATTCGGTGGAGGAGGGGTCAGAGGAGGAGGAGGCATAGTACGTCTGAGAGACCGTGACCGAGGTAGGCCCCACAATCCTCGGTGTGGGCAGTACATGAGTGGCCCCAGGGTCATTCTCGGTCCCAGCTTTCCACCAAGTTAACCCAAGTCAGTGAGTGTCCCTGCCCGGCAGCACGTGTCCGTGGTTAGGTGGACCTTCTCAGAAACAGCGTTGGTCAGGGCACGGATGATGTTCTGTGACACGTGCTGGTGTAGGGCTGGGACGGCACATCGGGAAAAATAGTGGCGGCTGGGGACCGAATACCGAGGGGGCAGCCACCGCCATGAGATTGCGAAAGGCCTCGGTCTCTACCAGCCTATATGGAAGCATCTCCAGGCTAAGCAATTTGGAGATGTGGACGTTGAGGGCTTGGGCATGTGGGTGGGTGGAACTGTATTTCCTCTTGCGCTCCAGCGTCTGTTGTAAAGACAGCTGAACGCTGCGCTGGGACACGTTGGTGGACACTGTGGAGGATCGTGGAGGCGAAGGTGTGGTTTTCCGGCGGGAGGCGCTCGTGCCGGGGTCCTGGGCAGGGGGTTGACTAGCAGAGGCAGCGAGTGATGCAGGGGGTTGACCAGCAGAGGCAGTGAATGACACAGGGGAAGGAGCAGTGGTGTGACCCGCAGGAGGTGGTGAACGGCCTTGGTTCCATTGAGTGGGGTGTTTAGCACTCATGTGCCTGCGCATGCTGGTGGTGGTTAGGCTAGTAGTGGTGGCACCCCTGCTGATCCTGGTGTGGCACAGGTTGCACACCACAGTCCGTCGGTCATCCTCACTTTCTTTAAAGAACCTCCAGACCTAAGAACATCTAGGCCTCGCCACGGGAGCTTCACTACGTGAAACAGTTACTGCTGATGCACCAGCTCTGGCCCTGCTTCTCCCTCTGGCCACACCACTGCCTCTTACAACCTGTTCTGGTGCAGCACTCGCCTCCGCCTCAGAAGCACTGTCTTCACTCGGCATATCAACCCAGCTCGGGTCAGTCACCTCGTCATCCTCCGATTCCTCAGTTTGCTCCCCCCTCGGAATTCCTCCCCTTACAACAACTTCACCACTGTCTGACAACCGTGTCTCCTCATCGTCCGACACCTCTTTACAAACTTCTTCCACTAACTCAACATTGTCATTATCATCATCATCACCCACAGACTGCGACAGTTGGAACACTTGGGCATCGGGAAAGAGGTCAGCAGCAACCTGAGAAGTGGTTTGTGACTCTGGGAAGGGTCCAGAAAACAGTTCCTGAGAGTATGCCGGATCGCATTCCAAATTTTCCTGGGAGGGGGCAGACTGGGGGGAAGAAGGTTGAAGTGGAGGAGCCATAGGAGTGCTCCCTTGGGTAATGTGGGTGGACTGCGTGGAAGACTGACTGGCGGACAAATTACTTGAAGCATTATCCGCAATCCACGAGATCAGCTGTTCGCACTGTTGTGGTTTCAACAGTCCTCTACCACGTGTCCCTGTAAGTTGAGACATGAAGCTAGGGAGTGTAGCTCTGCGGCTTTCCACAGCTCCCTCATCAGCAGGTACTGTCTCACCCTGCCCAGGACCACGGCCTCTGCCCCCTGCAGTAATTGAATGCCCACGCCCTCGACCCTTAGCCCTGGGGTTCAACATTTTCTGTATATAAGTGTATTCTATAAAAAAAATAAAATAAATGGGCCTGGTGTACTGAAACCCACAAACTTGTTCAGTCTGGTTTAAGTTAGTGACATACAGAAAGTGTCACCTGGACAGAATATACGGTTTGGAGTGAGTGTGCTGAACTGTGACACACAGAAAGGTTACACGCAGCTGTGTGAAATGGATTTGTATCACTCAGCTAAAACAACAAAAAAAATTATTTTTTTTCTATTTTTTTTTTTTTATATTTTTTTTTTAGTTTAGTTTTTTTGGGAACGTGACATGCAGGAACTATCGGAGACCTAACTCACACCCTGTTAACGGTGGCTATTTAGACTGCGACCCAGACAAATGTCGCACAGAGATTTTTAGGATCAAGCTTTACACGTGACAGGTAGCAAATGACTTGGTTGTATTCGGTGACGTACAGAAAGTGTCACCTGGACAGAATATACGGTTTGGAGTGAGTGTGCTGAACTGTGACACACAAAGGTTACACGCAGCTGTGTGAAATGGATTTGTATCACTCAGCTAAAACAACAAAAAAAATTATTTTTTTTCTATTTTTTTTTTTTATATTTTTTTTTTAGTTTAGTTTTTTTGGGAACGTGACGTGCAGGAACTATCGGAGACCTAACTCACACCCTGTTAACGGTGGCTATTTAGACTGCGACCCAGACAAATGTCGCACAGAGATTTTTAGGATCAAGCTTTACACGTGACAGGTAGCAAATGACTTGGTTGTATTCGGTGACGTACAGAAAGTGTCACCTGGACAGAATATACGGTTTGGAGTGAGTGTGCTGAACTGTGACACACAGAAAGGTTACACCCAGCTGTGTGCAATGGATTTGTATCACTCAGCTAAAACAACAAAAAAACTAATTTTTTTTCTATATTTTTTTTTAATATTTTTTTTTTAGTTTAGTTTTTTTGGGAACGTGACGTGCAGGAACTATCGGAGACCTAACTCACACCCTGTTAACGGTGGCTATTTAGACTGCGACCCAGACAAATGTCGCACAGAGATTTTTAGGATCAAGCTTTACACGTGACAGGTAGCAAATGACTTGGTTGTATTCGGTGACGTACAGAAAGTGTCACCTGGACAGAATATACGGTTTGGAGTGAGTGTGCTGAACTGTCACACACAGAAAGGTTACACGCAGCTGTGTGAAATGGATTTGTATCACTCAGCTAAAACAACAAAAAAACTTTTTTTGGTATATTTTGTTTTGGATTTTTGTTTTTTTGGGAACGTGACGTGCAGAAACTATCGTAGAGCTAACTGACACCCTACTGACGGTAGCTATTTAGACTGCGACCCAGACAAATGTCGCATAGAGATTTTTGGGATCAAGCCATACACGTGACAGGTAGCAAGTGACTTGGTTGTATTCGGTGACTAATTAAATTGGGGAGTACTTGCAATGAACAATAGCAACACTTGTGGCTTGACACAAACAGAAACCCTAACTACAAGCCTGGTATCAGTCTCTGTGCGCCTACACGGTAATGAGGTGCGTGCACGATCTTACTGACCCGGGTCTGCTCTGCATCCACTGGTGAGTCTGAACCAAACAAATGCATCTCTAACATCAGCGTTCCTGGAAGCAATTCTCATTTCTCTGGACAGGATCAGGGTCTTGGACACGACCAGCTTCACTTAGCTGCAGCTCTGGTCACTGAGGGATGCTCCCACACCTGGATGCCATTGGATCCTCTGCTCACACAGTTCATCAGTTTCAGCTTCCTCTAAGATGGCTGCTCCCTTACTCTTCCTCTCCAGGCTCTGTGTAAGCCCACCTCTCATGAATATGGAAATATATGCAGTCTGTTAGCTGTGTTTAGGAAACAGCGGCATCTTGTGGCCAAACAGCAGAATGTCAGTCCAGATCATTTAATTTAATCTATACAAAGTTCAGACAAGGAGAGTTGTTTCCCCATCTCACACAAGTACCCAGCTTAAGTCAACAATGTATTCACACACAGCTATTCATAGCCGCACCCAGAATTACACTGAGAGAGAGAGAGAGAGAGAGAGAGAGAGATTCTAAACTCAATTGCCTGTTTCTGGCTAAGGCTACTTTCACACTAGCGGCAGGCCTGATCCGGCAGGTGAAAGGTGCTGCCGGCTCAGGACTGCCACAGCGACATGTGTGGAGCCGGAACCTCGCTCCGGCCCCACACATGTCACACAGTACATACATACACACAGACACACACACATATACACAAACAAATACACATACATACTTACATGCTCCCGGCAGGTCTTCAGAGCGCCGGAGGAGCAGGACGGCTTGCACAGGTGACCATTCCCCACAGCACCCTCTGCTGGGCGCTTGGTGGAATCGTCATCTGTGCGCGCCATCCTGTCCCTCCGGCGCTCTGAAGACCTGCCGGGGAGCATGTAAGTATGTATGTGTATTTGTATGTGTATATGTCTGTGTATGTTTATGTTTATGTATATGTCTATGTCTGTATGTGTGTATGTGTGTATTGGTGACGGATTCGTCATGAACTCCATTGAAAGTCAATGGAGGGCGGATCCGGTTACGATTGTGGTCACACCAGACGGATCCGCCCCCATTGACTTGCATTGGGGGTCATTCCGGATCCATCTTGGTGCGGATGCCTGGACCGGAGAGCAAACCGCAGCATGCTGCGGTTTGTTCTCCGGTCTGAAGACGGAACGGAATGCTTTCAGGAGCATTCCGTTGTCTTCAGTTCAGTTTTGTCCCCATTGACAATGAATGGGGACAAAACTGAAGCGTTTTATTCCGGTATTGAGCCCCTATTACGGAACTCAATACCGGAATTTTAAAACGCTAGTGTGAAAGTAGCCTAATAATGCACATTCTTCTTATCTTCTCTCCTACAAACAGAAAGTTAAATAAACAGATGCAAATCCAATTATTTAAAACTGGACATTAAAAATGCATATAACAAAATAACAATATCAATACGATATTAATAAATTGCAATTCAAGCCTTAGTTTAATCACTTACTACATCACTACATATTCACCTACTTTCTCATCATTGTTTCACAACCTTTCACTGGTTTTCTCTCTTTAATGCATTTGACCAAGTTATATGCTGGGACGAAAGCAGATACACTAAGTTTGCTTGACTCTTTACCTACTGGAGTCTCACTTATTGAGACAGACCTAAGTCTCCCCAGGCACACGGCACTCGCAAGGACATTTTTAGTTCAGGGCAATCTTAATACAGGGTATCCCTCTAATTGTGTTGTCCATTTTCTTCAACATCCAAACTTCTATGTTTTGGCATTCCAGCCTTTTTCAACAACTTGCTACACTCTGTCACTACATGTTTTACTTAGTAACATAGTAACATAGATTATAAGGCCAAAAAAAGACATCTGTCCATCCAGTTCAGCCTGTTATCATACAAGTTGATCCCGAGGAAGGCAAAAAACCCCTGTGAGGTAGAAGACAATTTTCCCCACTTTAGGGGAAAAAATTCCTTCCCGACTCCAATCAGGCAATCAGAATTACTCCCTGGGTCAATGATACCTCTCTAGTAACTAGAACCTATAATATTATTACCCTCCAGAAATACATCCAGGCCCCTCTTGAACTCTTTTAGTGAACTTACCATCACCACCTCCTCAGGCAGAGAGTTCCATAGTCTCACTGCTCTTACCTTAAAGAATCCTGTTTTATGTTTGTGTAGAAACCTTCTTTCCTCCAGATGGAGAGGATGTCCCCTCATCACAGTCATAGTCCTGGGGATAAATAGATCATGGGAGAGATCTCTGTACTGACCTTCTATACTAGCAACCTGGCTGTCTTCTGAGGAGTACTCTCACATCCACGTCTAATCTAGGAATTCCCCCATTATCTCAATATATAAAATAAACTAGCCTCCTTTCTCTTCACGCCAGGACCTCTACTGTCAACTGCTGCAGGTTAGAGCTGCCTATTACTTCTCTAGTGCCAGTACACTATTTTCTATTTTCTTCTTTTATTTCTCGCTGGGCTCTTCCTCTCGTGTGCCACTTGAACCTTGTGGTTCAGTCCTGGACTCTTCCTCCATCAGGCCACTTGACCCTTCTGGTTCAGTCCTTCTAGATCAGACAGGCCATGGTGTATCCTTTCTATTGATTCTTAAAAAAAATTTCATAAAAGCTACTAACTGCTAGTACTCCAGACACAAGTATCAGCACATTTAACTTAAAGGGGTTGTCCGAGTTATTTTTTTGTCCTGTTTCTAACTAGTCAAATACAACAGCTTTTCCATACACTTTCTGGTTCTACAGCTGCTGGTTTCTTAGATTTAACTCAGGGTCACATGACCTGTGATGTCAGCTTATCTCCCTGCTGTATGATCAGATAACAGTCTGTACACGAGACGTCACTGGCCACACCCCCCTGCTTTGCCGGGCTCCTGCTATCTGCTCTCTCCCTGGATTCCTTCAGATAAAACATTAACCCCTTCAGCCAGAACACACTGAAGGCTTTACAGCAGCAGCTGCAGATGTAAAGAGACACAAGATCTGCTCTCCTCACCCTACAGACACAAAGCTGATCTGGAGGAGATGCAAAGTACAAGTACAGGTAGGGTGGAGATCCTTGCTTAACTTAGTTATATATTGCTGCCCATAAGATTTAAAGTACTATATTTTTTTTTTCCATAACTCGGACAACCCCTTTAAAGGGGTATTCCCATCTCACAAATGTAGTTTGTATAGTTAGATATAGTCATACCAATATTATTACTAATAGAATGTATTTATATAAAATTTTAGAAGATTTGCCTGTTTGTATATCCATTATCTCACACACATCAGTCAGACCGTTGCCCCTGGTTATGGCCACCATGGCCATGTAGTAGTGGTGGCCGGCTTGCTCCTTTTCAAACCGCTCTGAGGTAACTGCTGTATTGTGAACACACATTACATGAACATGCGGAGACACATCTTAGGGTACTTTCACATCTGCGTTTTGGACGCTACCAGTCCAAAACGCAATGGCCAGTATCCGTCCAAAACGCAGACTTTATAAACGGATCCTGCTCCATAGAGATGAATTGATCTTGGAACAGGATTCGTTTCTCTGCGTTTTGGAAGCGCAGATAAAAATGCTACAACCCTAAGATGTGTCTCCGCATGCTCATGCAATGTGCGTTCACAATACACCAGTTATCTCAGAGCGGGTTTGAACAAGAGCAAGCCAACCACCACTACTACACGGCCACGGTGGCCGTAAATAGGGGCAACGGCCTGACTGATGTGTGTGGACAATGGATATACAAATAGGCAAATCTTCTAAATGGTACATTTTATATAAATACATTCTATTAGTAATAATATTGGTATGGCTATATCTAACTATACAAACTACATTTGTGAGATGGGAATACCCCTTTAAGGAGTTGGTTCTCTATTATTCACGCTGCATGTATTGCCAAGTACAGACTTTTTAACAGAGTTCTTGGACTAGGCACTACAGGCATACAATTGCCTGTAAGAATAAAGGTGTAAGAATAAACTTCTTACCTCGTGCAGCTGCTTGTTAATGTGTCTGTCCCAGCATCAGCAGGTCCGTGTCCGGGTGACCACAGGCAATGCCTAGTTCCTGTTCGGCCACCAGGTTTTGTTAGCAAAATCCACTACTGGGCCAATACAGCAGGGCTCCAAATTAGAGTGTGGTCAAGCAGCTCAGAGGAAACAACATACAAGACACAGAGTTTGTGTACTCAAGAAAGAATCCAATTTATTGGGGCTATAAGGTGGGCTTTTATAGAGGAAGAACAAAGAAGGAGTTATGCCAAGTTTCTGGAGCAAGCGTACAAGCAATATGCTAATTTCATCACTATACAAGTGGTATTTCGAGCACAAATGGTATTTTATCTACTGTTCTTTGGTTCTTGGCTACTCGTCCAGAACTTCTTGTGACATTGAGTAGGTGAAGGTCTATACATCTAGAAGGTCATTTATTAAGCTGAAATACGCCTATATCAGGCATATTTCAGGAGCAGATTGCAGCGCAACGGTTAGTCATATCAATTTAAATTTGTTTTTTCCATATACTGCTCTAAATTCTCTGCATAGGCAGGTATTTAAAATAAGCAATGCTGGATGCCTGCAACCACTAGAAAAAACATATTTTATTTTATTTATTTTTTTAGGACGGAATCATAATATAAAAGAACAGAAATTCATCTCTAACCCAATCACATTGAGTAAAAATGGAAATGTGTTAAAAATCAAAAGAAATAAATTCAAGCCATTCTTACTCATAGGTTAATTACCAGTTCTACTAGCTTCTTGTCACCATTACAGCCACATATAGAGGAACTACTGCATATTTGGCCTTAAATCAAACATTGCAAAAAAAAAACACCTGAAATGGCTGTTGTTTTTTTTTTTTTTTTTTTTTTTTGTGGCAGCATCACTGTCAGGATCTCAATTGGTCTTCCACTGCTTTCAATTTTTGCATTGAAGTGGTTGACATGTTAGAGAATCCTAAACCCACAGCGCAAGTCATTTTACACTGCTTTGCCAGTGCCTGGCCCTGTCAAAGTGGTGAAGGAGGGGCTGACCACAGAAATGAGTGAAGCTTAGGTGTAACAAGGTCACTGGTGATGCACTCATTGTACCAAATGCCTAATTTGCATATTCACAAAAAGTATCAAAACTCAAAATAAAAACAGTATTTTAATCAAGTGAACCACAGCTATGTGTATATGCAAACAGCTTCATAGGGAGGTAGCTGGTGACTAGAGATGAGCGAGCATACTCGTCCGAGCTTGGTGCTCGTTCGAGTATTAGGGTACTCGTAAGTGCTCGCTGCTCGGACGAGTATCTCGCCATACTCGAGGAAATGGCAACTTCCGCATCGTGCTTTTTTGGCGCCTATAAACACAGCCAATCACAAGCCAGGAGACTCTGCGGTACACCCAGCATCACGTGGGGCCCTTACATGTCGATAGCAGGGGTTGGCTGGCCTGATCAGGTGACCCTGGAATATACTAGTGACTGGCCGCGGTGCTCGGCTCAGATGCCGTCTGGATGTCGTTAGGGATAGAGCTGCTGCCTTTCAGGGACAGTGTTAGGGCCTGAATTTAGTTCTCTGTTAGGCAGGAATCACCCACAAAGAACCCAACAGCCCTTCTAAGGGCTAGAAGAAATTTTTTTTTGTCTCCTGGCTTGGCTGGCTGGCTGGCACTAGTAGTGCAGCTATCGCCATATCTAACCCTGTTTTTTTTTATTATTGTTCTATCTCAGTGATACAAATCCATTGCACACAGCAGTGTGGAACCATTCTGTGTGTCACAGTTCAGCACACTCACTCCAATCCATATATACTGTCCAGGTGACACTTTCTGTACGTCACAGAATACAACCAAGTCATTTGCTACCAATATCATCTACAGCTTGATCCAGAAAACTCTCTGTGCGACATTTGTCTGGGTCACAGTCTAAATAGCCACTGTTAACAGGGTGTCAGTCAGTTCTACCATAGTTTCTGCACGTCACGTTCCCAAAAAAACAAATTTAAAAAAAATAATTTTTTTCATTGTTCTAGCTCAGTGATACAAATCCATTTTGCACACAGCAGTGTGGAACCTTTCTGTGTGTCACAGTTCAGCACACTCACTCCAATCCATATATACTGTCCAGGTGACACTTTCTGTACGTCACAGAATACAACCAGTCATTTGCTACCAATATCATCTACAGCTTGATCCAGAAAACTCTCTGTGCGACATTTGTCTGGGTCACAGTCTAAATAGCCACTGTTAACAGGGTGTCAGTCAGTTCTACCATAGTTCTGCACGTCACGTTCCCAAAAAACAAATTTAAAAAAAAGAAAATAATTTTTTCAGTTGTTTTAGCTCAGTGATACAAATCCATTTTACTCAGCTGCGTGTAACCTTTCTGTGTGTCACAGTTCAGCACACTCGCTCCGATCCGTATATACTGTCCAGGCGACACTTTCTGTACGTCACAGAATACAACCAAGTCATTTGCTACCAATATCATCTACAGCTTGATCCAGAATACTCTCTGTGCGACATTTGTCTGGGTCGCAGTATAAATAGCCACCGTTAACAGGGTGTCAGTCAGTTCTACGATAGTTTCTGCACGTCACATTCCCAAAAAACAAAATTTAAAAAAAAATTAGTTTTTCAGTTGTTTTAGCTCAGTGGTACAAATCCATTTTACTCAGCTGCGTGTAACCTTTCTGTGTGTCACAGTTCAGCACACTCGCTCCGATCCGTATATACTGTCCAGGCGACACTTTCTGTACGTCACAGAATACAACCAAGTCATTTGCTACCAATATCATCTACAGCTTGATCCAGAATACTCTCTGTGCGACATTTGTCTGGGTCGCAGTATAAATAGCCACCGTTAACAGGGTGTCAGTCAGTTCTACTATAGTTTCTGCACGTCACATTCCCAAAAAAACAAAATTTAAAAAAAAATTAGTTTTTCAGTTGTTTTAGCTCAGTGGTACAAATCCATTTTACTCAGACACTTTCTGTACGTCACTTAATTCTACCAGACTGAACAAGTTTGTGGGTTTCAGTACACCAGGCCCGTTTAATTTTTTTTTTTTATATCATACACTTATATACAAAAAATGTTGAACCCCAGGGCTAAGGGTCGAGGACGAGGGCGTGGGCATGGGCGTGGGCATTCAATTACTGCAGGGGGAAGAGGCCGTGGTCCTGGGCAGGGTGAGACAGTACCTGCTGATGAGGCAGCAGGGGAATTCCGCAGAGCTACACTCCCTAGCTTCATGTCTCAACTTACAGGGACACGTGGTAGAGGACTGTTGAAACCACAACAGTGCGAACAGCTGATCTCGTGGATTGCGGACAATGCTTCAAGTAATTTGTCCACCAGTCAGTCTTCCACGCAGTCCACCCACGTTACCCAAGGGAGCACTCCTATGGCTCCTCCACCTCAACCTCCTTCCCCCCAGTCTGCCCCCTCCCAGGAAAATTTGGAATGCGATCCGGCATACTCTCAGGAACTGTTTTCTGGACCCTTCCCAGAGTCACAAACCACTTCTCAGGTTGTTGCTGACCTTCCCGATGCCCAAGTTTTCCAACTGTTGCAGTCTGTGGGTGATGATGATGATGATGACAATGTTGACTTAGTGGAAGAAGTTTGTAAAGAGGTGTCGGACGATGAGGAGACACGGTTGTCAGACAGTGGTGAAGTTGTTGTTAGGGGAGGAATTCCGAGGGGGAGCAGACTGAGGAATCGGAGGATGACGAGGTGACTGACCCAAGCTGGGTTGATATGCCGAGTGAAGACAGTGCTTCTGAGGCGGAGGCGAGTGCTGCACCAGAACAGGTTGTAAGAGGCAGTGGTGTGGCCAGAGGGAGAAGCAGGGCCAGAGCTGGTGCATCAGCAGCAACTGTTTCATGTAGTGAAGCTCCCGTGGCGAGGCGTAGATGTTCGCAAGTCTGGAGGTTCTTTAAAGAAAGTGAGGATGACCGACGGACTGTGGTGTGCAACCTGTGCCACACCAGGATCAGCAGGGGTGCCACCACTACTAGCCTAACCACCACCAGCATGCGCAGGCATATGAGTGCTAAACACCCCACTCAATGGAACCAAGGCCGTTCACCACCTCCTGCGGGTCACACCACTGCTCCTTCCCCTGTGTCACTCGCTGACACTGCTAGTCAACCCCCTGCGTCACTCGCTGCCTCTGCTAGTCAACCCCCTGCCCAGGACCCCGGCACGAGCGCCTCCCGCCGGAAAACCACACCTTCGCCTCCACGATCCTCCACAGTGTCCACCAACGTGTCCCAGCGCAGCGTTCAGCTGTCTTTACAGCAGACGCTGGAGCACAAGAGGAAATACAATTCCACCCACCCACATGCCCAAGCCCTCAACGTCCACATCTCCAAATTACTTAGCCTGGAGATACTGCCCTATAGGCTGGTAGAGACCAAGGCCTTTCGAAATCTCATGGCAGTGGCTGCCCCTTGGTATTCCGTCCCCAGCTGCCACTATTTTTCCCGATGTGCCGTCCCAGCCCTACACCAGCACGTGTCACAGAACATCATCCGTGCCCTGACCAACGCTGTTTCTGAGAAGGTCCACCTAACCACGGACACGTGGACAAGTGCTGCCAGGCAGGGACACTATATCTCATTGACGGCACATTGGGTCAACTTGGTGGAGGCTGGGACCGAGTCTGACCCTGGGGCCGCTCATGTACTGCCCACACCGAGGATTGCGGGGCCTACCTCGGTCACGGTCTCTCAGATGTACTATGCCTACTCCTCCTCCTCCGACCCCTCCTCCTCCTCCACCGAATTACCATCCGTGGACACGGCGCCTTCAGTCGGTAGCTCTAGGCGCAGCAGCAGTGCCGTGGGTAAGCGCCTGCAGGCGGTGCTCAAACTGCTGAGCTTAGGTGACAAAAGGCACACCACCCAAGAGCTGTTACAGGGCATCACGGCGCAGACCAATGTGTGGCTGGCACCGCTGAACCTCAAGCCAGGCATGGTTGTGCGTGACAACGGGCGTAACCTGGTGGCGGCTCTGCAACTCGGCAGACTGACACATGTGCCATGCCTGGCCCACGTGTTCAATCTAATAGTTCAGCGGTTCCTCAAGACATACCTCAATCTGTCTGATTTGCTCACCAAGGTGCGCCGCATCTGTGCGCATTTCCGCAAGTCGACCACAGATGCTGCCACTCTCAGGGCAGCGCAGCGCTGCCTACAACTGCCCGCTCACCGACTGTTGTGTGACGTGCCCACGAGATGGAATTCGACATTAAACATGTTATCCAGAGTTTACCAGCAGCGCAGAGCGATTGTAGACTGCCAGATGTCATCTTCCACCAGAACTGGTAGTCAGGTCTCTCAGATTCCTCAAGTCTGCAATGAGGAGTGGACGTGGATGTCTGATATCTGCCAGGTGTTGAGCAACTTTGAGCAGTCAACACAGATGGTCAGCGGCGATGCCGCCATTATCAGCCTCACCATCCCGCTGCTTTGCCTGTTGAAAAACTCACTGCTCAGCATCAAGTCGGATGCTTTGCGCTTGTCACAAGAGACGGTGGAGGAAGATACGTCGCTTGATAGCCAGAGCACCCTCCGGTCTGTTTCTCAGCGCGTATCGGAGGAGGGGGATGAGGATGAGGAGGAAGAGGAGGAGAATGTCGGCGAGACAGTAGAGGGTACCAGTGCTCAGTCCTTAACTCTTGAGCGTGTATGGGCTGAAGAGGAGGACTTGGAGGAGGAGGAGGAGGAGGAGGAGGAAATGGAGAGTCAGGCCAGTGAGGAGAGGGAATTACTGCGTGTTGGGACTCTGGCGCACATGGCAGACTTCATGTTAGGCTGCCTATCCCGTGAACCTCGCGTTAGAAGAATTTTTTCAAACACTGATTACTGGGTGTTCACTCTCCTGGACCCACGGTACAAGCAGAACCTTTCCACTCTCATCCCTGCAGAGGAAAGGAGTATGAGAGTGAATAGATATCAACAGGCCCTGGTGCACAAGCTGAAATAATCCTTCCCATCTGACGCCGCTAGCGGCTGAGGGCATGGTTCTGTGGGCCAAGTAGCGGGGGAGAGGAGCCGAGCAGGCAGCTTGTCCAGCACTGGCAGGGGAACGCTCTCCAAGGCCTTTGCCACTTTTATGTCACCCCAGCAAGACACTTTCACCTGTCCCCAGTCTAGGCAGAGTAGGGGGGAGCTGTACAGAAAGATGGTGAGGGAGTACCTAGCTGACCATACCAACGTCCGTAGCAATCACTCTGCTCCATACAACTACTGGGTTTCAAAGCTGGACACGTGGCCTGAACTGGCGCTGTACGCCTTGGAGGTGCTGGCCTGCCCTGCCGCTAGCGTGCTGTCAGAGCGGGTATTCAGTGCAGCTGGTGGCGTCATCACCGATAAGCGTACACGAGGTCCAACTGGCACTCTTTTACCACAATTTTTCAGGAGGGCCCCCTACAGGCCCTCTATTCAAACAATTTTTCCAGAGGTCCACCTACAGGCCCTCTCTTCAAACAATTTTTCAGGAGGGCCCCCTACAGGCCCTCTATTCAAACAATTTTTCCAGAGGTCCACCTACAGGCCCTCTTCAAACAATTTTTCAGGAGGGCCCCCTACAGGCCCTCTATTCAAACAATTTTTCCAGAGGTCCACCTACAGGCCCTCTGTCCAAACAATTTTTCCGGAGTTCCACCTACAAGCCCTCTCTCCAAAAAATTTTTCCGCAGGTCCACCTACAGGCCCTCTCTTCAAACAATTTTTCCGGAGGTCCACCTACAGGCCCTCTGTCCAAACAATTTTTCCGGAGTTCCACCTACAAGCCCTCTCTCCAAACAATTTTTCCGGAGGTCCACCTACAGGCCCTCTCTTCAAACAATTTTTCCGGAGGTCCACCTACAGGCCCTCTCTCCAAACAATTTTTCCGGAGTTCCACCTACAGGCCCTCTGTCCGAACAATTTTTCCCGAGTTCCACCTACAGGCCCTCTCTCCAAACAATTTTTCCGGAGGTCCACCTACAGGCCCTCTCTCCAATTCCAGTTTCCAGTTTTATTTGCGCAAACTGCATACATCTTTATTTTTGGGATAGGTGTGAAAAATAATATTACTTGCGAATCTATATTGCCCAACATTGGATACGGTAGCAAGTAGAAGACCAAACACATGCTGCCCACAGGGTTCCGCAAATTCCTGGTCCACCCGCAAATTCCTTGTCCACGATGTCAAGGAGGTCGAGGTTCTGTGGATGAGCAACAAGTCCTTCTGTACTGAAATCGCCGACAAAGTCTCCATCTAAGAACCTACAGACCATTGTGGAGAGAGCGGCACAGCTCGCCATCAAAGTGACGAACCCCAACGCCAGACTGCGCAGAGAAGATAACGAATAAATATCTCTGTGGTTATTTTTGCTAAATAAAAGTTAAATAAACCCCCCCAAAAATTCATCTGTTCCTGTGCCTGATCCACCCAAGTTGAATCTGTCCCATCATGAGAAATTCCCCCCCAAGCATTCCCCACTGTAACTTGCTTCCCATACAACTACCTCACCCCCCAACACCTGTGTCTCGCCATTGTCCACCACCTCCTCAGACAACACTGGTAAATCCACACTGTCAGCACACGGAAACAGCAAAAGGTCTCGCGAATTGGGGCAGAGAATGTTCTGGGCTAGCACATCAGGGAAGGGGTGACTATGGGGTTCCAGGGAGTACGTGACCACATGCAATATCCATTTAAAAGTCATGCCACACTTGATGTAGCTCATAACTGACAATTGTACCGGTTGATGCTAAATTTTTAAGTTGGGGTCCTGTGTCGTCATTCTAACTACATCCGGCTGTTGTCACCACCACACACGCTAGCCCCAGGGGGCACTCCTCTGGCTCTTCCAGCGAAACCTCCTTCCCCCCAGCCTGCCCCCCCCCCCCACCTACAGGCCCTCTCTCCAAACAATTTACGTCTTTGTCCTATCTTTCTCTCTCTCCAAACCATTTTTATGGATAGCTGCCATATACGGTTTTAAACTGAGTAGTATACATACCACACTTGATCAATCTCATAATTTACGACTGTACCGGTTGATGCTAAATTTTTAAGTTGGGGTCCTGCATCGTCATTCTAAATCCATCTGGCTGTTATCACCACCACACACGCTAGCCCAGGGGGCACTCCTCTGGCTCTTCCAGCGAAACCTCCTTCCCCCCACCTACAGGCCCTCTCTCCAAACTATTTACCCGGATAGGGGACATATTAGATATTGTACTGATGTTTTTTGTTTTTCTTCTTTTAATTGCCTCCTGACCTGTGATAGGCAGAGAATGGCCACGTCCCCTTAGCTGCAGTGGAAAAGATACTCCCCTGGCCAGAGCAAGCTCTTTTTCCGTTTTCCATGGTGGAAAAATCCATGAACTATAAGGTCCCAAGATAGGGGACGTATACGGTATTAAACTGAGAAGAATCGATACCATACCAGTTGATGTAACAGTTTTTCTAAATCCATTCTGGCTGTTGTCACCACCACACACGCTAGCCCAGGGGGCACTCCTCTGGCTCTTCCAGCGAAACCTCCTGCCCCCCACCTACAGGCCCTCTCTCCAAACTATTTACCCGGATAGGGGACGTATTAGATATTGTACTGATGTTTTTTGTTTTTCTTCTTTTAATTGCCTCCTGACCTGTGATAGGCAGAGCATGGACACGTCCCCTTAGCTGCAGTGGGAAAGATACTGCCCTGGCCAGAGCAAGCTCTTTTTCCGTTTTCCGTGGTGGAAAAATCCATTAAATATAGGGTCCCAAGATAGGGGACGTATACGGTATTAAACTGAGAAGAATCGATACCGCACCGGCTGATGCTAGAGTTTTTCCAAATGCATTCCGGCTGTTGTCACCACCACACATGCTAGCCCAGGGGGCACTCCTCTGGCTCTTCCAGCAAACCTCCTTCCCCCCCACCTACAGGCCCTCTCTCCAAACAATTTACCCGGGTAGGGGGACGTATTAGATATTGTACTGATTTTTAATTGCCTCCTGCGATAGACGGGAATTGAACCCGGATCAACTGCTTGGGAAGTAGCTATGCTCACGACTATACCACCAGCAGCCACAGCAACTGATAAGAACAGATACTAAACTTGATTTCAGCTGCAGTGCCAGCATGAGCAGTGGTGTCACCTGCAGGCGGTGATGGACCTTCATTGCACCTATTTTGGTGCTTCCCTAACATGTGAAGGGTATTTGCCTCGCCTTAATTGGTCAGGGTGAGCACAATTGCCATGAGGGTAACCACCAGGCTGTTGCCTGAGAATTTGGGGTAATGGTGGGATTAGGCAGCCTCAGAGGCATCCATGCATGCTGCCCCTGCTGTTTCCTGTCCATTTCCGTGGTGTTTCCATCATTTTCTGAGGTTTCCAGGTTTTCACCCAGCCTTCCCTAGGGAGAGCCTTGGTCCCCCGCAAAAAATGCTCGAGTCTCCCATTGACTTCAATGGGGTTCGTTATTCGAAACGAGCACCCGAGCATCGGGAAAAGTTCGACTCGAATAACGAGCACCCGAGCATTTTAGTGCTCGCTCATCTCTACTGGTGACAGATTCCCTTTAACTGAGCAAAGAGTAAGGTGACCTAGATATCTTATTATGGGCAAAGATGTTACATTCCCCAATAAAGCTCTGCATATCTTTATTCTTAGCTTGCCTCCAAACAGAATTAGCCACTAGGCCTAAAATATGTGGAGATGTTCCCTTCTTTTAGAGTAGTCACATAGGCTATACACACAATGGACATGAGCTGACCTCACTAATTTCTATGGGAGAGTTTTCTAGGCATGCTCTGTGTCCTGTGCAGATGTCAGGAGGGAGTAAACAAGCTGTGATATCACCTATGGTGGGTGGTGGATTCTGTTTTGTCTATACGGAGGTGATTAGTGTGAAAATTGGACGATGTTAGGTATTTTTGTAAAATTCCCCAAAAAAGCTAGAAAAATTGGATTTAAATAGTAGGACATTTTCTAATGACACATTCCCATTAAAAAGCATCTGCCACCATGATTAACTCTATTAAACCAGGTGTAATGCTAGTAGAATTGATCATGGTTAATTACATGAGCCCTCCATTGCTGCAATCGGATGTACTATTGCAGCATAATTATTATGTTTATTCTTATGTAAGCGAGGTGATCGGAGCACCAATGGGATGGATTAGCCCCTTGGAGAACCGACTCACTTCCCCCCCCCCCCATCGCCACTACCTCATGGCCTGATTGACAGGGCCCAGTATCAGATACTAAATTCTTTTGCTGGCAAGACTTTACTCCGCTGTAGTGCAGTTGATCTCAGGAGGCTCTCTCTGCTCTGAGATCTGCACAGCTTAAGTGCTAGTGACGTCAGTCTCCTCCTGGAAGAGAAGACTCTGGGCTACGCTAATCTAGAAGATAGGCTAATAAAATTTTCTGTACAGCTGTCTGGTAATCTCTAATGTTCACATTCACATGCTGTATAAACTTAGAGCTTTTTCATTTAACTATACCATAAAACCATGTACACTACAGTTTTTCCTGATGCACGGAAACTTTAAAAATACATGAATCATTCTATATTCTGAACCCCTGTGCAAAACGCTGTCCTAGATACATTGCAAAGTGTGACTGGGGAAAACATGCTGTATTTTCACATTTTATCTTTTCAGATTTCACTTCATTCATTACAGTTTTTTCATAGGCAAGATATGAAAAGCAGTTCCGCTCATAAAACAAATATTCAAATGATATAAAGCTCCTACCCTCATATGCATTTCAAGGACAACTAGATTGTATAACAAGTACTATAGCAAGTACTGTATTACTTCCGTTCAAAGTCAACATCAAACTAAAATTATTAAATAGTACTATTGTGTTGCAGATATGTACAGATGTAAGATTTTAAAATACTGTATAGTGAATTACTCAATGTTAGTTGGTTTGGAATCTGTAGGTTGAATTTTATAAATAGTTATAGTAGTAATTATTAGTAGACCCCAGTAATTATTAGTAGACTATTACTACTATTAGTAGTAATAGTAATTATTTTTTATATTGTCCTGATTATCAGAACCAGAGGCAGAATATGAAGACCCCAGAGCCAAAGCAAAATCTATAACATGTCCCTCAAATACCATGTGACATTTTTTATACTGGTATCTTCTTATGTGGTACAGGAGCCTACACACCATACTGTATGTGTGACCACTTACTCTGCATTACTCATAGCAGTAATCCCCAACTCAATTCCCAACCCCTGAAAAATGTCTCCACTCTTGAGGAACTCCTAATGCCATCTGCCTAAAGGAAGTCTGTCACCCCCAAAGTCAGTTTCAGAGTAAGCATAACACCATGTAGGGTAGGTGCTCTGAAACATAACCATATGTTTCTTATGAAACTCCAGTCCTCTAATCTTAACAAATGATACATTTTATTCTTATTCAAATAAGGTTTTCGGTGCACCATGGACGGGACGGCTATGTTCGATTCACCTGGCTTCCCCTGTGCCATGGCAGTTTTGAAACTTCAGGGAGTGTAAAAACATAATAAAACAAGAGGGGGGTCTACTGGGCAACATTACTTGTGGTGCACAGAAAACCGTATTTGCATAAAAATAAAAACATCATTTCTCAAGTTAGAGGGTTGGATTTTCACAAAAAAGGTATAGTTATGTTTCAGGCTCCTACATGGTGATATACTTACTATGAAACCAAATTTGGATATCACAGACTCTCTTTAAAACAATATTTTTGTAGAAGCACCTCTTGAGAAAGCTGACAGCGAAACACAGGTCGGGATGTGGTGGTGGTCTGACCTGAGGCTGGGATTATATATCCTGGTTGGTATTATTAATTATTTGTTTATATGTTCTGTATTACACTTTATTCATTTTATTCTTCAGTATACTCAGTATGACTAATATATTTTCATAGCTATACTGTTAAGCTGTGTTTATAATACCATCCTATCATCTCTTGCACTTGCACTTTATTATTTTTATCCCGCCGTTCGGCCACCACAACTGTGTTGTTTTTAACCCTTTTTAATCAGTTTGTGTATGCCAATGATGTTGCTAATATATGTCTAATAATACAATCATGACGAAAGTGTGATTATTAGGTGATTTACTATTGAAGCACATGTACTTCTATTGGTGTTGCAAAAGAGAGGATGTATGCTGCCCTGTGCAGCAAGACAAATGTCATAGACAAAATCAAGTTTGGCTGCCCAATAGTCCAGGGGATCTTGGATTTGGGGTGGCAGGGTGCAGTCCAAGTATGCCACCACCTGCTGGTTCAGTTTCTGCTCCATGTCTTGCTGCTGCTGGTGGGAGATTTCTTCAGTAGGCGGGTGAAGAAAAGTGCTCATTAGAGACTCCAGACTTAAGTTGCTCCTGATGGAGTTGGTTCTGCTCCTGCCACCCCACCCCCCTCCAGCAGTCATGGCAGTGAAGCATGAGCACAGAGGGCAACCTCAGTCAGACCTTCATGAGGATGGGTGATGGCGCACATAGGCAGAGGACCAACTGACTACATAGGATGTCTCGATAGTAGTTCAGTTTATCCTCTCTCTAAGCAGGTGGAAAAAAAACTCACCATTTTGAAGCGGTAGTGAGGGTATAAGATGGTGGAGAGACAATAGTCATCACTCTGCTGAATGGTGATAATACGGCTGTCACTACGCAAGCAAAGAGTGAGATCAGAGTAAGAACATCAGGTGCACGGTAACCTTGCCGTCCCCTGGTGTCAGACCCCTTTTAAAAGGATCCACCAACCTCTAATATAGTAATAGTAAAAGAATAAATCGGTAATAATGAGAGATGAACGAACGTGCTCGTAACGAGCACTGTACCGCTCGGCTCCCCTGCGCTCGCATGGGCGCAGGCAGCCGCTTCTGTCCTCCTCACCCGACGGAAGCGGCTGCCTGCGCCCATGCAAGCGCAGGGGAGCCGAGCGGTACAGTGCTCGTTACGAGCATGTTCGCTCATCTCTAGTAATAATTAGAGATGAGCGAACATGCTCGTCCGAGCTTGGTGCTCGTTCGAGTATTAGGGTACTTGGATATGCTCGATACTCGGACAAGCATATCGCGATCCTCGAGGAAATGGCAACTTCCTCTTCCTGCATGTTAGGCGCCTTTTCTCAGCCAATCAACATGCAGGAGAGTCTTTGGTACCTCCTAGCATCACGTGGGGCCCCTACAAGTCGATAGCAGGGATTGGCTGACCTGGGAATATAAGAATCTGGTCCCGCGCTGCTCGCGTCAGACGCCACCTGCATGAGATTAGGGATAGAGCTGCTGTCTGTCAGGGAGAGTGTTAGGGCCTGAATTTAGATGTTGGTTAGGCAGGAATCACCCACAAAGAACCCAACAGCCCTTCTAAGGGCTACAAGCATCTTTTTTTTTTTGGTCTCCTCCTGGCTGCTGGCTGGGACTTGTAGTGCAGCTACCGCCATCTTGGCTGCACACTGTACACAGTGACTGGTGGCAGAAGGGACAGCAGGTGGTCCACACAGACCCAAAAGAAATTGCCCAAAGTCCTCTCAGTACTCATTTTTGCTGCTGCTGCTGATGTACCTTGGCTTGCTGGGATCTGTAGTGCAGTCTAGGGAATACGTTTTTTCTCTCATTTCTATACACTACAGTCCAGTGAACAATTATGTAGTGTACTGTACAGTAGCGTCAGTCGAGGGAATACGTTTTTTCTCTCATTTCTATACACTGCAGTCCAGTGAACAATTATGTAGTGTGCTGTACAGAAGTGTCAGTCTGGGGAATACGTTTTTTTATATATCCTACAGTGCAGTGAAAAATTGAGTGGTTTGCGGTGCAATAGCCGCCGTCTAAAGACTACGTTTTTCCTCTCAGTCATATATATTACAGTGCAGTGTGAAATTGTGTTGTGTGCTGCACACTAGCCGGAGTGTAGAAAATATACGTTTTTCCTCTCAGTCATATATATTACAGTGCAGTGCGAAATTGTGTTGTGTGCTGCACACTAGCCGGAGTGTAGAAAATATAAGTTTTGTCTCTCAGTTATATATTATACAGTGCAGTGAAAAATTCTATCATGTGCTACACACTAGCCGGAGTGTAGAAAATATACGTTTTTCCTCTCAGTCATATATACTACAGTGCAGTGCAAAATTCTGTTGTGTGCTGCACACTAGCCGGAGTGTAGAAAATATACGTTTTTCCTCTCAGTTATATATTATACAGTGCAGTGCAAAATTCTGTCGTGTGCTGCACACTAGCCGGAGTGTAGAAAATGTACGTTTTTCCTCTCAGTTATATTTTATACAGTGCAGTGCAAAATTCTGTCGTGTGCTGCACACTAGCCGGAGTGTAGAAAATATACGTTTTTCCTCTCAGTTATATATTATACAGTGCAGTGCAAAATTCTGTCGTGTGCTGCACACTAGCCGGAGTGTAGAAAATATATGTTTTTCCTCTCAGTTATATATCCTATAGTGCAGTGAAAAATTGAGTGGTTTGCGGTGCAATAGCCGCCGTCTAAAGACTACGTTTTTTCTCTCAGTTATATATCATACAGTGCAGTGAACATACAAAATGTTGAACCCAAGGGCTAAGGGTCGAGGACGAGGGCATGGGCGTTCAAGTAGTGTAGGGGGCAGAGGCCGTGGTCCTGGGCAGGGTGACACAGTACATGTTGATGAGGGAGCAGTGGAACGCCGCAGAGATTCGCTCCCTAGCTTCATCTCGCAACTTACTGGTTCACGTGGTACACCACTATTGAAACCACAACAGTGCGAAAAGGTGATGACGTGGATAGCGGACAATGCGTCCAGTAATTTATCCACCACCCAGTCTTCCACGCATTCCACCCACGCTAGCCAAGGGAGTAGACCTCTGGCTCCTCCAGCTCAACCTCCTTTCCCCCAGCCTGCCCCCTCTGGAAAATATGGATTCAGATCTGGCATACTCACAGGAACTCTTTTCAGGACCCTACCCAGAGACACAAACCACTGCTCAACAGCAACCTGAGCAGTTGCTCTGTCCCGATGCCCAAAATTTTGAACTTTCGCAGTCTGTGGGTGATGAGAGTGTGGACGCAAGTAGTGCGTCAAGAGGTGTCGGATGATGATGATGATGATGAGACACGGTTGTCAGACATTGACGTTGTTGTCAGGGCAGTAGGTTCCAGGGGTGAGCAGAGTGAGGAATCGGAGGAAGAGCAGGTGGTTGATGAGGTGACTGACCCGAGCTGGGTTGGTAAGCCTAGTCAAGACAGTGCTTCTGACGGGGAGGCAAGTGCAGCACCAGAAAAGGTTGGAAGATGCAGTGGTGTGGCCAGAGGGAGAAGCAGGGCCAGAGCAGGTAGATCAGCAACTGTTTCATGGAGTCAAGCTCCCGTGCCGAGGCCTAGATGTTCACAAGTCGCAAACATCCACATCTCCAAATTGTTGAGCCTGGAGATGCTGCCCTATAGACTGGTAGAGACTGAGGCTTTCCGCAACCTGATGGCGGTGGCTGTCCATCGGTACTTGGTCCCCAGCCGCCACTATTTTTCCCGATGTGCCCTCCCAGCCCTACACCAGCACGTGTCAGAGAATATCATCCGTGCCCTGACCAACGCGGTTACTGAGAAGGTCCACCTAACCACGGACACGTGGACAAGTGCTGGCGGGCAGGGACACTATATCTCACTGACGGCACATTGGGTTAACTTGGTGGAGGCTGGGACCGAGTCTGACACTGGGGCCACTCATGTACTGCCCACACCAAGGATTGCGGGGCCTGCCTCGGTCACAGTTTCTCAGGCTTATTATGCCTCTTCCTCCAACCCCTCCTCCTCCTCTCAATTACCATCCGTGAGCACGGCGCCTTCAGTCGGTAGCTCCAGGCGCAGGTGCACTGCCGTGGGTAAACGCCAACAGGCAGTGCTGAAACTGCTGAGCTTAGGTGACAAGAGGCACACCGCCCAAGAGCTGTTACAGGGCATCACGGCGCAGACCGATCTTTGGCTGGCGCCGCTGAACCTCAAACCAGGCATGGTTGTGTGTGACAACGGGCGGAACCTGGTGGCAGCTCTGCAACTCGTCAGACTCACACATGTGCCATGCCTGGCCCACGTGTTCAATCTTGTGGTTTAGTGGTTCCTCAAGACCTACCCCAATTTGTCTGAATTGCTCACCAAGGTGCGACGCATCTGTGCGCATTTCCGTAAGTCAACCACAGATTCTGCCACCCTCAGGATAGTGCAACTGCGCTTAAAACTGCCAGCTCACCGACTGTTGTGCGACGTGCCCACGCGATGGAATTCCACATTACACATGTCAACCAGGGTTTACCAGCACCGCAGAGCCATTGTAGACTGCCAGATGACAATTTCCACGAGAACTGGTAGTCAGGTTAGTCAGCTTCCTCAAGTCTACAATGAGGAGTCAATGTGGATGTCTGATATCTGTCAGGTGTTAAGCCACTTTGAGGAGTCAACACAGATAGTCAGTGGCAATGCCGCCATTATCAGCGTCACCATCACGCTGCTTTGTCTGCTGAAAAAGTCACTGCTCAGCATGAAGCCAGAGGCTTTGCGCTTGTCACAGGAGATGGGGGAAGAAGATACGTTGCTTGATAGCCAGAGCACCCTCAGGTCTGGTTCTCAGCGCGTATTGGAGGAGGAGGATGAAAAGGAAGAGGAGGAGACTGTTGGCGAGACTGAAGAGGGTACCTATGCTCATTCCTTCTTATCTGTTGGGCTGAAGAGGAGGAGTTGGAGGAGGAGGAAATGGAGAGTCAGCCTACTGAGGAAAAGGAATTCTTGCGTGTTGGGACTCTGGCGCACATGGATGACTTCATGTTAGGCTGCCTTTCCCGTGACCCTCGCTTTAAAAACATTTTTGCCAACACCGATTACTGGGTGTTCACCCTCCTGGACCCCCAGTACAAGCAGAACTTTTCCACTCTCATTCCTGTAGAGGAAAGGAGTGCGAGAGTGAATCAATATCAACAGGCCCTGGTGCACAAGCTGAAACTATCCTTCCCATCTAACACCACTAGCGGCAGAGGACGTGGTTCTGTGGGCCAACTAGCGGGGGAGAGGAGTCGATAAGGCAGCTTGTCAAGCACTGGCAGGGGAACACTCTCCAAGGCCTTTGCCGGTTTTATGTCACCCCAGCAAGACTATGTCACCTGTCCCCAGTCTAGGCAGAGTAGGGGGGAGCTGTTCAGAAAGATGGTGAGGGAGTACCTAGTGACCATACCAACGTCCTGCATGATTACTCTGCTCCATACAACTACTGGGTTGCAAAGCTGGACACGTGGCCCGAACTGGCGCTGTATGCCTTGGAGGTGCAGGCCTGCCCTGCCACTAGCATGTTGTTACAGCGGGTCTTCAGTGCAGCTAGTGGCATCATCACTGATAAGCGTACACGCCTGTCAACTGACAGCGCTGACAGGCTGACGCTTATTAAAATGAATAAAGCCTGGATTTCACCTGAATTCAAATCTCCGCCAGGGGAAAGCAGCTCAACATGAAGATTCTTCCTGTATCCTCTCCTCCTCCTCCTTCTCTTCTTACACAAACGCTCAGCCAACAGGCAATTTTTCAGAGGGCCTACTGGCTCTGTTTTAAAACAATGTTTACAGCGGGCTACCTACAGGCCCTCTCTCCAATCAATTTTTTAGGAGCGTCAACTACAGACACTCAAAAACAGTTTTTTTAGGAGGGTCAACTACAGACACTCAAAAACAATTTTTCAGAAGGGTCAACTACAGACACGCGTGGTACATATAGGTGTGTTTGCTCCTCCTCTCATTGGTTGCTGTATGCACATAGAGGTCACTAGGAGCAACACACCTATATGTGCAGCGTCCATGCTCCTAGATATAGATGCCCAACGGCATAGTTAGGTTTAGCGTAGGACCTGCCTGACCTAAGACCACCGTGACGCTGGGTAGGTGGGCACAGATGTGTTTTGTTCAAAATATCTTGTAAGAGTCTCAGATTTATCATATCAGAATGAGGTCTTAGTTTATACAATATATTGTTTGCAT
>ONZH01022024.1:0-19659 GCA_900303285.1 Rhinella marina | reverse complement strand
TGCACTTATCCAGAACTCACTGGCTGCACCTCCAGGAAGGTCCCGGTGCACCTGGCAACTTACCTGCTGATACTGCTGATAGAAGCACCAGCAGTCCATACACCAAAGACTGAGCCCAGGCACATGTACTGGAACCCGAACACCTAACAGGACTCAGTACACACAACAAACCCAGGAACCAGCTCACCGGCAACAACTCACAGTAGTGTATCGGTGTATGCTTGGTGTGGAGTTTCCCCTCCCACACCGCAGCGTGACAGTATGACATATTAAGTGGCCACAAGGACTGGGCAGATGGAATCCCAGGAAAGGTGCATAGCTCCAGCACCAACGGAGGCTGGAGCACAACTAACCCACCAGGCTAGCAACAACAGAATAAAAGCACCTTGTGACCACACCCAGGTCAAAATGTTAACCCCAAGAGAACCAGACAGGGAAGGAGGGAAGTATGCAATCAGGGAACATACCAGCAACCAAAACTACACGTTGCCCCTGGCAACCACGGCCTACTACCGCAGCCAGAATGCCAGGACACAAACATGAGCAACATGGAAGCCGTGTCACGGAGAACAACCGAGACACCACCAATTTACACGTTGCCCCTGGCAACCAGCATACAACCAAATCCGGAATACCAGGGCACAAACATGAGCAACATTGAACACGTGTCACGATAACCACACTGTACGTGACACTACCTCCCCCTTTACTCCCCCTCTCCCAAATTTTCAAGGGGAAGCAAAGTGGAACACAAACCACCTAACAAACAAAAAAAAGTCGATTCACACCAAACACCAAAAGTGCCAGAACCGAACAGACATCCACACTCAGTGCACACAACAAACCCAGGAACCAGCTCACCGGCAACAACTCACAGTAGTGTATCGGTGTATGCTCGGTGTGGAGTTTCCCCTCCCACACCGCAGCGTGACAGTATGACATATTAAGTGGCCACAAGGACTGGGCAGATGGAATCCCAGGAAAGGTGCATAGCTCCAGCACCAACGGAGGCTGGAGCACAACTAACCCACCAGGCTAGCAACAACAGAATAAAAGCACCTTGTGACCACACCCAGGTCAAAATGTTAACCCCAAGAGAACCAGACAGGGAAGGAGGGAAGTATGCAATCAGGGAACATACCAGCAACCAAAACTACACGTTGCCCCTGGCAACCACGGCCTACTACCGCAGCCAGAATGCCAGGACACAAACATGAGCAACATTGAACACGTGTCACGATAACCACACGGTACGTGACACTGAGATAAAGAGACGAAGGTACTGGATCAGCTCCTGATTCATCCTCTCCGTCTGCCCATTGGTTTCAGGGTGAAAGGCAGAAGAAAAGGACAATTTAACTTCTAATTTCGAACAGAAAGCTCGCCAAAACTTAGCCACAAATTGTACCCCCCTGTCGGATACCACCTCATCAGGAATACCATGGAGACGAACCACATGCTGGATAAACAGATCAGCCAATTCTTCCGCTGATGGCAGTTTTCTCAACGGAATGAAATGACCCATTTTAGAGAACCGATCCACCACCGCCCAAATGACAGTGCACCCCTGGGATGGTGGCAAATCGGTAACAAAGTCCATGGAAATGTTAGATAAGGGTTTGTCTAGCACTGGGAGCGGGAGAAGAGGTCCCTCAGGACGTCTCCTGGGGATCTTTCCCCGCGCACAGACTTGACAAGCCTGAACAAAAGCATAAACGTCAGTATGCATACGTGGCCACCAATAATTTCTTTTCAGTAACTCTAAGGTTCCCCGAACACCTAGGTGACCTGCTAGCACTGAACAATGTGTCTCCTCTAACACTCTCAAACGGCAAGACATGGGAACAAACAATTTGCCTTCCGGAAGGTCTTTAGGAGCAGAATTTTGTTCAGCAAGAATTTGAGAAGAGAGGTGAGAGGAGACAGCTGCCAGTACAATACCTGGAGGTAAAATGTTACCAGATTCAGACTCCAAACCCTCAGGAATACCGAAACTCTGGGATAAAGCATTAGCTTTAACATTTTTCGTACCCGGTCGGTAGGTAACAACAAAATTAAAACGTGAGAAAAACAAGGCCCATCTGGCCTGACTAGCATTGAGACGTTTTGCACTATCAAGATACACCAGGTTTCATGGTCTGTGATCACTGTCACTGGGTGAAGAGCTCCCTCCAAAAAATGGTGCCACACTTCAAAAGCCCATTTGATGGCAAGGATCTTGCGATTCCCAATATCATAATTTCTTTCACATGAAGAGAATTTTTTGGAGAAAAATGCACATGGCCTGAGCTTTGTGAGAGCAGAAGACCCTTGAGATAATACTGCCCCCACACCGACCTCAGAAGCATCTACCTCTACAATGAAGGGTTGAGAGAGATCAGGCTGAATCAACACAGGGGCTGTAGAAAAGGCTTTCTTGAGCTCCTGAAATGCAGAGTATGCTGCAGGAGACCAGTTGCTAGGATCAGCCCCCTTGCGGGTAAGATCCGTGAGTGGTTTGGCGATTACGGAAAAGTTTTTTATAAAGTTTCTGTAGTAATTAGCAAAACCTAGAAACCGTTGAAGGGATTTTAAGTCAGTGGGGCGGACCCACTCTACTATCGCCTGAACCTTACAGGGATCCATCTGTACATCGGAAGGAGTGACCACATAACCCAGAAATGAAACCTTTTGCACACAAAAAATAAATTTTTCCAACTTAGCGAACAAAGAGTTTTTTCGCAACCGGGACAACACAAGGCGAAGATGTTCATGATGGGTGGGCACATCTGGAGAAAAAATCAGGATGTCATCCAGATAGACCACCATAAAGACCCCAATAACATAATGAAAAATGGTATTCATAAAACCTTGGAAGACTGCCGGGGCATTACTCAGACCGAAAGGCGTAACAAGATATTCAAAGTGCCCCGGTGGTGTGTTAAAAGCAGTCTTCCACTCATCTCCTTCCCGAATCCGAATCAGATTATACGCTCCCCTTAGATCTAATTTGGAGAACCAATTGGCCCCAGAAACCTGATTCAGAAGGTCCGGAATAAGAGGAAGAGGTCCAGAGTTCTTGACCATGATTTTATTTAATTTGCGGTAATCAATACACGGCCTTAACCCACCATCTTTTTTCTCCACAAAAAAGAACCCAGCCCCCGTTGGGGACTCAGAAGGTCTAATATGCCCAATAGCCAAGCTTTCATCAATATACTGCTTAAGCGACTCTCTTTCAGGTACAGACAGATTATAAATACGACCCTTAGGCAGCTTGACTTTGAGCAAGAGATCTATCTTACAGTCAAAATCCCTATGAGGAGGAAGGACTTGAGACAGGGGTTTGGAGAATACATCTGCAAAATCAGAGATAAACTCCGGGATCCCAGCATCACATGCAGTCGTGGTACAGAGTGAGATCTGAGACATATGGGCCTTACACTGAGGACCCCAGCGAACAAGATCCAGTGCACCCCAGTCAATAACTGGATTATGTTCCTGGAGCCAGGGCATCCCCAGGATAACGTTCACCGAAAAATTTTTCATAACCAGAAAAGAACAATATTCTATGTGTAGTGCACCCACCACCAATTTTATCTCCAATTTTATTTGACCAAACCAGCACGCAATGGGGTCATATCCACACTTGATACAAGGATAGGAGGGATCAACAGAATCATGGAAGACAAAACCTGGGACACAAAATCCAAGTCGATGAAATTAGCGGCTGCACCCGAGTCCAGAAAAGCCAGACCTGTACATGAGGCTGACTGGACCTCAATAGTGCAGGGCAAAAACATTTTAGAAATTTTAGGGAGTACCTGAGCTCCTAGGCAGTCCTCCCGACAACTGCCTAGGAGCGGAAGTTTTTCCTGCTGTGACTTCTTGGGACAGGCATCTAGCTGATGTTCGGGACTCCCACAGTAGAAACATAGTTGATTCTTCCTGCGATGTTTCCTCCTCTGCTCTGGGGTGATACTGCCGAGCTCCATTGGTTCAGGCCCAGGTAGAGATGAGACCGGACTGAGGGTCGGCCGAGGGGTGGGAGACACCCGAGGTGGTCGTCTGGACCTTAGGCGTCGATCTGCCCGGATGGCGAGGGTCATAGCTTCGTCAAGAGTCTTAGGTTCTGCATGAGCTAATAACAAGTCTTTTACCTGGTCTGAGATGCCGGTCATGAATAGGTCTTTCAAGGCCTGATCGTTCCACCCCGAGTCCGTCACGTACTGTCTGAACGTAGCACAATATTCTTCCGCCACTTGTCTACCCTGACAGAGGGATAACAAGTGGGAAACCGCTAACGCAGGTCGGTCTGGTTCATCATAAATCTGACCCAGTGCAGAAAAAAAACTGTCCAGAGAAGAACGCAGCGGTGAATCAGGAGGTAAGGAAAGCGCCCAATTTTGCGGGTCACCCCGCAGGAGAGACATAACCAACCCCACCTTTTGCGCTTCTGTCCCAGAGGACCGAGGACGTAAGGAAAAATAAAGTTTACACCCTTCCCGAAATGAAAAAAATTTCTTACGATCGCCCGGAAAAAGGTCAGGAAGGGGAACCTTAGGTTCAGATGCAGGTGACTGAACGGCCGGGGGTGGCACCGGGGCCGTAGCATGCATGTCTTCCTGAACCTGAAGGCGGATAGCCAGATCTTGAACCAACTTGGTCAAGGCCTGGACCTGTGCGACCACAGCTGACATAGGCTCCATAGGTGGAGTAAACGTAGCTGGACGTATGCAGGTTGCAGGCCTCTAAGCGGCCAGTGTTTCTGTCAGGGCTGGGATACACAGATAAGGGGTAAGTGATCCCTAAGCTTAATCCCAACCCCTTTCCCTGCCTATTGCCCGCTCAGGCTAACCCCTGAGCCGACAACCTGAAGACTGGAAATACACTAACAAAAGTGCGGGGGATGGGAAGACAAACAAGACAGACAAACAAGAACCAAATGGGTAGTCAGGTAGCCGTGTCAAAACCAGGAGAGTACGTCAGGAACAAAATCAGCAAGCAGAGAGAAGTAGTCAAAAACACGCCAAGGGTCAAAGAACATAAAGAGTCTAAACTGCAAAAGTTAGAGGGCCTTAAATACCTAGCAGACCCCACCCAACCAGCTGACTGGGAGGAGAAGCAAGGAACAAAAACTTAACTCATGAGATACCAATGAACAGAAAATAAACAGACACTATATTGCTCGCGTTTTCCGGCGACCAGTAACAGGCCGCGAGCGAGAGTGCGCACCAGCCACGTCCCTGGCACTTATGACCGTTGCGCACGTCCCCTGCCTGGGACGCGCATCCACAGCCAGAGACCGCCGGCTGGAGGAGGAGCCTGCCGAAATAGCGGACGAAGCCTTACCCCGGGCAACCACCTCGCCACCAGAGTCAGGGGCAGGACCAGCAGAATGGGTGCAATGACTGCCAGTCCTGACAATATAATAGGTGTAGTATGTTTTTGACTTTGCTTGGTTTTAGATTTCTTCTTTTGCATGTCAAAATGCCTTTTTCTCCACATATGGGCCTTGTCTTCTCCTGCCCCTGTCTCCTGGACTTGTCATTTACCCTCAGTGTACAGCCAAACTTGTCTTGAAAGACGAGAGCTCACTGAGGGATTAGGTTGCACACAGCCATAGAAGTTTATGGAGAGGAGGGGGTAGAAGGAGTGAAGTGCCTGTGCACCTAGCTGGTGGCTGCAGGTGCTCTACTGAATTAAACTGTATTGCAGAAGTGAACGGGACTCTGCGCGATACCAAGCACAGCCGCTATACAATGTACAGAGCTGTACTTGGTAAGCATGGAGAAGGCCGCGATGCTCACAAGAGTGCCACTGCCTTCTCAAACAGCTGATTGGTCAGAGGCCCAGGTGTCAGACCGCCACTGATCAGATACTGAGGATAGGTCATTAGTATAAAAATCCCAGAATATCACAGTTAAATATACCACCCACTTTTCAAAAGTGACACCAGTGACATAAATCGTCAAAAAGTTTCAAATTTCTGTGCTAAAATGGCATGTGCAAAATTTGCAAATTTTTGAAACCCATGGCTGGTGTAGATTTGAGTTTCTGGCAAAATGAGGGCCAGAGAACTTAAATTAATAAATTAGGTACATCTCACTCTGACAAACAGGAAATAAAGACTGGAATATTGGAACACCAAAATTGATATCTTGAACACTGATAAAACACCTAAAACACTTCAAGAATCTCTGCAAAAGCCAGACATTTTTGGAAGTCTTTCTTTAGAAAATAAAATGCACACCAAAATGCACTCCAGAAAGCTACCTTACATGAAACTGTTGTATATTTGTTAAGTCTTCATAACCTCCATTTATGAGTGTATATATTGTGGTGATGTGTACTGGAAAGCTGGAAGGGGTGTGTATCTCACTCAGGTTCCTCAACTGGGTGAGATGAATAAAATCCAGGTAGACGGTACTGGCTTCAGCAAACTTAGTTGCTGGAGCTATTTTGATAGTAATAGTTGGGCTGGATTTTATTTGGGTTGGGAAGGTAGGTCGGCAGTGGGACCTTTCCAACCCACCCAATTCCAGGGCATGTCTTTTCTCTGGCCTGAGGAGATCCCAGGTGAGGCCAGCTGGTGTAATATGGGAGGGATAAGTAATCCTCCAGTGTGTCAGTCTGGGGAGAGGCACTGACCCTGAGAGAGGGTGAAGCCAGTGAGGCTTGGTGTGGTCTCAGCCCGGTGGGCTGAAGGGGACCACAGGCTACGTATAGCGGGATTTCTCCAGAGATTGTGAATTTGTGTGGAGGTCATGGCCCGGAAGCGGCTGACCCAGATGGCTGAGGGAAGCCGCAACAAAAGCTGCTTGTGAACAGCGTCTTATTAAAGGTGAGATAGGGAAACCTATGTCTAGCCAGAGCCTAGCCGGGCAGGAATTTTGGTTTATGATTTGTTTTTTGTTGAGTGCTGGTACCAATAAAATAGAGTTGGACCTGGAAAACCTTGTATTTATGAAGAAATTGTGTGATGTGACCCCCTGAGCGTGTATGATCCCTTACATATTGTGGAGGATGTGGGCATGTTGTTGCCAAAAAGGGCATGTTGATGCGGGCCAGTGTCCATGCTGAAAAGGGCAACAGCTGGTTGCTAGGGGCAACGGTGTGGAAAAAAGCAGGTGCAGCTAAAAGTGTTGCTGTGAACCTGTGTTAAAGGGCCGGAGCCTGGTGTTGGAAAAGATGCAGCTGTTAATCTGCTAAACTGGACATTTTTTTTGCTATATTGCAAGTAAAACTTGCTGAAATTTAAAGGGCCAGTAGCCCAAGTAAAAGATTGCCCTGTTGAAAATTTAGTGTTTTTTTTTTTTGTTGGGGGTCATCTAGTGCCATGGAACAGTTCATAAACCTGCTGATTCAGACCTACCTGCAGCAGGACTGTGCCATAATGGATGACTATGGGATCAGGAGATCTGATAAAGACAGTGAAAGGTCCTGTGAGTTGGTAATTGGAGGAATCCCGCTGGGGGTCAGTCTAGATTCCTGCCAACAAGTGTCTCGGGTTATGCACGAGGTTCTGGACTTTCTAAAAAGGGGGCCAGAGACAGAGACCACAGTGTCTCTGACATTTGAAACAGACTATAGTTCTGTGCAGTGGGAGCTGCTAAAATGTGAGACCCTGGAGGTGGAGTGCGTGCTGGGCACAGACTTTCCATGGTTTTGGCAGCTGTGGAATGGCGAAAGTTCTTTGAATGGTGCGGCTGAAGAATCTGAGGGACAAGTCGACAGCCAAAGCGTTTCCCATAGCAAACACTGGTTTGAGGAGTCAATAGCTGATCCTATGACCAGGAGCCTGGGTCTGGAGGTTCCCAAGATCTCAAGGAAGGAGGCGGACCTCAGTGGAGATGTCTCTGGAGAGCAAGCGCCCTCATCTAATGGGTGTGTCGACACCGTGACAGCAGCTGGTAAGACTGTTTCTGTTTGTGCGTGTGCCATAGACAATGTGATAAAGAGAGAGGCTCTGGAGGTTGGGCATGGTACTGATCGGTGCCCTGGTGCCTCAGAGGCCTTGGACTATGATGAGAGTCGGCAGCAGTTGCTACCTGCCGAGCCGGTATGTGTCGCGATCTCGGGACTAGAGACTGAAACCAAATTGTGTGACATGGTTGTGGATGGCAGTCCAGTACAAGCCTTATTGGATGCCAGGAGCCAGGTGAGCCTGGAACATGCCAGCCTGGTGACTGGGGACTATGTGCTGGACAAACACATGAGTGTGATGGACAGTGATGGGGATAGCAAGGTCTATCCTGTGGCTCTCACTGAGTGTGAGACTTCAGTCAGGACTGCGACTTATGAACTCGGGGTTGCAACTAGGCTTATGTATGATATTGTATTGGGCCATGACTTCCTCCTTGTTTAGGGAGTTGTGGGGAAATGGAGACATTGCTGCAGAACCTGTGCCAGACCCTTTTAAATGAAGCCTTAAGGGAAATGCCCATTGGAAACAATGGGGCAGATAAGGTGCAGAGTGACCGTTTCAGCATACCGGAAATGCATAATGAAAATGTGGGGTCATGTAAGATATGTGATCATGATTACATGCCCTTTTGTTTGCAGGTTGTTGTCGGGGAAGAAGCTCCCCCTGCTGGTAAAAATGTGTATAATGAAAAAATGCTGAATAATGTTGAGAACACACAGCTGAGAGAACCCTCTGTAGAGAATATGCAGGAAAGTGTGGCAGTGTTACAGGGTGTGCCACACATACCAGCTGCAGACCAACAGTCTCCACTGTGTTCTATGGTTAGTGAGCTCGGGTACAGTCTTGATAAGAGTTGTAACGTACCATGTCAACCATTTATGTGCAAGAGAGCCTGAGCGGGTTCAGGACATGAACCTGGCTAATAGGGGAATTAGCTCATGTGTGCCCCTAGAGGTCAGGAATGAGATTGACAAAAGTGGTATAGCAAATGTATGTGCTATGGCTGATAGCAACTCAAAGAGTGGGGTTGCCAAGTTAGTTTCTTGGGAAACTGGTGTGGTTGCTGGTAGCAACCAGGTGTCAGTGGTCAATAATAATCTGGAGAATAACACCACTAAGACAGATGTCTATGATAGACAAAGGGGTATAGTAAAAGAGCATGACCAACTGCTGGAAGAAGTTCCTGCTGAACAAACGGATAAGATTGATGTGGATGCAGAGGCCAAGAGACTCATGGCCGGGAGTAGCCAAGACCTGGTTGAGAAAGACGTCCGCTCCATTGTCAACACTTTCCAGGATGCCAACAGCTGTCTGGGGAAGAATTACGGGGAGACGCCCGACCACTGTACAGATGCTGGCTACTACTATGGCATGGCTCCTCTGGAGCTTATACGAATGGAGACCCATGTCATGGGTAAACCGCTGGAAGAATTGCCAGAAGATGAAGAGTCAGATAAGGACTCCCATATCCCTAGTGCCTCCAACCTTGATGAGAAAGAAGGGGAGAAGTTAAAAGTGCCGGTATATGGTGCCATGTCCAAGAGGGATCAGAAGGCTGGAGAAGCTAAAGCCGATGAGTGGAAGAAGTCCTCAGGTGCTGCAGAGGTCACAGGGGTGTAAGAAGAGTCTGCCAAAGTGGAAAAAGCAACTGAAGAAGCAGAGGACTCTGAAACTGCTGTCAAATCTAAGGAGAACAGTACTGAAGAGAAGAGCGAGCACAGAAATAGAGCTTCTGATCGTTCCAGAACAAGCAGAATCAAGCATGCGCAGCTGAAGAGACGCCGCAAAGCAAAGAAGAAAGTGGCTGGAAACATCTGAGGGTGGGAGCTACTGTGCAAACAGCTCAGTTAAGGGCTGGAACAGTCCCGGAAAGGGCAAGAGCCAAAGAAACCGAGAGAACAAGATAAAAAAAGTGCAGGAGCGTAAGAGAATAGAAAGAGAGGGTCTTGATATCAGTTTGGGACTGGACTGCCTTAGACACTACCTATGGGATAGGAAGTTGGTGCTGATAACAAACCAAATCCTGCTGGCCTGGATATGGCAAAATAGAGGGAAAGCATATGTTCACCCACACAGGTTTGAACAGAGGGGAGGGGGGATATGTGGTGATGTGTACTGGAAAGCTGGAAGGGGTGTGTATCTCACTCAGGTTCCTCAACTGGGTGAGATGAATAAAATCCAGGTAGACGGTGCTGGCTTCAGCAAATTTAGTTGCTGGAGCTATTTTGATAGTAATAGCTGGGCTGGATTTTATTTGGGTTGGGAAGGTAGGTCGGCAGTGGGACCTTTCCAACCCACCCAATTCCAGGGCATGTCTTTTCTCTGGCCTGAGAAGATCCCAGGTGAGGCCAGCTGGTGTAATCTGGGAGGGATAAGTAATCCTCCAGTGTGTCAGTCTGGGGAGAGGCACTGACCCTAAGAGAGGGTGAAGCCAGTGAGGCTTGGTGTGGTCTCAGCCTGGTGGGCTGAAGGGGACCAAAGGCTACGTATAGCCGGATCTCTCCCGAGACTATGAATTTGTGTGGAGGTCACGCCCCGGAAGCGGCTGACCCAGACGGCTGAGGGAAGCCACAGCAAAAGCTGCTTGTGAACAGCGTCTTATTAAAGGTGAGATAGGGAAACCTATATCTAGCCAGAGCCTAGCCTGGCAGGAATTTTGGTTTATGATTTGTTTTGTGTTGAGTGCTGGTACCAATAAAAAAGAGTTGGACCTGGAAAACCTTGTATTTATGAAGAAATTGTGTGATGTGACCCCTGAGCATGTACGATCCCTTACAATATGTACTGCATTATATAAATTTAAAATTCACAAAATACTTTTTGCCAGAACATAACCCTGGGATAATTAGCCTAATCTAAAGTTTTACACTGCAATCCTCTTGGTACATCCCAACATAGCTACATGTGCTCTCTTTCTATATTTGTGTTCTTGTAATTTACTATTTTATGCTGTTTATATTATATTGCCATTTGAAATGCACTGCAAGTGTTGTCCTGTTTGTTTAGGAGCAATAAAAAAGAATGAACTAAATGTCAATGAATGTATATGTTAAACATTAAGAGACAATTGTCTAATTTGTCTAGTAATGAATATCACAAGCTGAATGATCATGCAGACAATAAAAAAGCACCTCAAAGTTATGTCAATTAAATTAATTGCATATTCTATCTTTAATGTGCTTAAATGAAATAAAGCATTGGAGTAAATCTATTATGCTAACCATTCCACCACAATTAGTATAAAAGCCAGGAACAGAGTATGGCTGCATTTACCAGAAATTTTCAAACTTCTCCTATCCATTAGCATTATCTAAAAGCCATAAATATTCTTTATATGAATATATGACATACAAAAGCTTCTATCTGGCTCCATAAAAAAGCAATATCTATTAATGGTTTATTCCAAATCTCCTTAATTATCACTGGCATCGATGATACAATTCGAAATTGAAAACTAGTGAATATTTTATCATTATCTAATGTGTTTCCCTTTGTCATAAATTAATCTGAATATATTATTGAACTTCTCAAATCTAACAAACCCTTCTTGGAAATGATTGATTTTTTTCTTAGCTTTGAAACAGTCTCTTATATAAAATGGTATGGAATATGAAATATATCATTGATAATCAGATGTGCTAAAGATGTGGGCTCTATATCCATAAACATTTTGCTGCCATAACTGTATAAATTGTTTTAAAATGTGGATGGTTAAATTGGATATGAACTGTGGAACATCTGATCCACATTAAAATCTGGGCTCCTTGATGAGAATGAGGCTGGAATTAATTACCATAAACTAGTATAAAATTGAAATTTATACAACAGGACACAATTGTGAGTTAAAGGGGTTGTCCGGGTTCAGAGCTGAACCCGGACATACCCAGGATTTCACCCAGGCAGCCTGCCTGACAAGAGCATCGGAGAATTTCATGCTCTTTTATTTACAAACACACACTGCCGGCGGAGGTTTCTGCCTGGCAGTGTGTTTGGTGATGTCACCGGCTCTGATGGGCTGGCTTTAAGGTTGCCCTAGCCATTTTACTGGCTAGGGAAGCTCTATAGCCCGCCCATCAGTGCTGGTGACGTCACTGGGCTCACTGCTGGGCGGAAGCCTCTGCCTGGCAGAGCCTGGTTCATCACCGGAACTGGGCAAAATGCCTTTGCCCTGCACAATTTAGTGTAGGGCAAAGGAGAACATCGGAGCATGAAATGCTCCTGTCAGGCAGTCTGCCTGGGTGAAATTTTGGGTATGTCCGGGTTTAGCTCTGAAGCCAGACAATCCCTTTAAAATTCGACCTAGTGAACATATTAAAAGGATTAATACAGGTAAATCCAGTCCCTACATATAAAAGTCTACTGGAAACTATACTTTCTAGGTTGATGACACAATCTTTTTTAGGGTCTTTTGCTGTAAACCATATAGCAGAAAAAATAAAATGGAGCCACTTTCACCTGGTGTCCATAGAAGCAGCTCATCTAGACACAGGTAAAGAGCAGCGAGAACATGTAGTACTGTAGGGAAACGCTACTAGACAGTCAATCAGTGTAGGTACTTCATGAATATAGGTGTTTTAAAAGTTAAATATTCATGCTGATTGGCTGAATCTTCCAGCTCATCATACTTGCTGATGACAAGCAGTGTCATTTGCATTGCATGTTGAGTTTGTTTGTTACAGTGACCCAGAAAAGACCAAACGATCATTGTTGAAAATATTGTAACCTCAGGCCATTGTACAGTAACTTTGTAAACAGAAGTGTGCTGATATGTGTTACATGAGATGACCAGCTTAAGAAATGCTTAGCTATGCATGTCAACCCAATGGTTGTGATATAGGGTTTTAGCAATATTGTATTGATTTGCATTGTGAGAAACTGCACTTCTTAATATACAGAAAGGTATTGGTGGGCACATCTGTATATAAGACCCTTATCATTTCTTTATTCTTGTTACTATATAAATGGGGTTGTTATGGGCATTATTAAGAGATCTCATTGAAAGGTAACACTTTATCTCAATCCTTATACTCCCCTATTTATTTCTCTGAATTTACTTTATACTGTTAGACATTACTAGATTATCATGTCTTCATGATATATTTTAAAAAGCTTGATATAATATATTTATTAATATAATGTAATATATTTTTTCTGTTAAAATGTAATTAGCATATCTCTATGAATGCAACATTAATCTTTCCTAATGAAAAGACAGAAAACCATTTTGCAGAATTCAACAGGGGAGTCAGGTAGATTAAACTAAATTATTACTTCCCTAGGTTCTAATTGGTGCTTATTGTTTATACTATTAAGACTTGACAAATTTTATAATTGATATTAGTGAATAGCTTCAACTGTTTACAAATTATAAAAAAAAAATAGCCTAAATTACCATGACAAACTAGTGTCATGGAACTCGAATAATGAAAGTTATTTATTCTTAGCAATTTTTTTATAAAAATGTAATAGTCTACCATATATACAATGTATTTATATTGTTGCATTGTGTAAGTTTACTATATAAAAACTAAAAAATAAATATCTTTGACTACTTGATATAGTAACAGTAAATTATGGTATGTAAATTTGTATACATTCTTCCTAGAAACCAAGAGTAGTGTTGTTTGGCATACAATACTCATCATGAACATTTTTTTTTTTGTATCTCTAATGATAAAGCACACCCTGAAGTATACCTCTCAAAAGTTGAGTCTTTCACAATTACAGCATATCATTCTAGCAATTACTCAGCCTTTAGAGACATACTTATATAGCAAAACTAGGAAAGTAGCTAAGAGACTCACATCCACAACTAGCTTTTTCAGGACTAATGCCCTTTAACACAACAAAGTAGATGGAATCACCTTTTCTGTCTGGAAGGTTTTGAGTGATCTCTAACAGGGTACTATTTGTATTATAGAGACCAGTTAACATATGTGATGACTTTTGTAGTCTAGGCAATGCTCCTCTTGGTTTCTGGGAAAATATATGTGTGTGTGTGTGTGTATAATATATATATATATATATATATATATATATATATATATATATATATATATCAGCTGTCATTAATTGGAATTTCCTATCTAATCCTTTTTGTTATAGAAGCTAATTTGATTATTTTCAAAGATATACAAATTATTTTTCCTTAAAAAAAAGATAAAGTAATTGTTTCTGATGACAGCTGATGTTAGACTTACTAATTTGCATATATTTTTCCCAGAGACCAAAAAGGTTAGCTAGCTAGCTAGTCATCACATATACTAACTGGTCTTTATAATAGAAATATTAGCCACCCAGAAGTCCCCTAATGCCTGGAAAAGCTAATTCTGTCTACTTTGTTATAATAAAGGAAAGAAAGAAAGCATGTTTAAATGAGTAATGATTGAAAAATTAATCTATAACTGTAAAACATTCTGCTATTTTTAAACCTCTATCTGAAAGAAAGTGTAATTGCATATGTTTTCCCTTATAGATGTCTCTCCTGATTTGCTTGAAAAAAGTGCAAAATACTTGGGCCTGTGAGAATCCAAATCCAAACACTCAGGGTGCATTCCAAATTAATAGAATTGATTTGCTTATCTGTAGTATGTTTATTTATACATACCTACTTGAGCTTCATAAATAAATGTCCCCCCTTTCCTAAGTTTTTATGGTACCCAGTTTTTTTTTTCCATAATAGGATCTTCCCCTAGTGATAGCCATAAACTGTTCAATTAATGCTTTTTCATAATGAGATTTTCCCCTGAGGGTATCCTCAAACTGTTTAGTCAGTGCTCTCTCATAATAACATGCTCCCCTGGTGGTTGCCTCAAACTGTTCAATCAGTACTTTTTTCTTTTTTATAATATGTTCCCCTGGTAGTTGCTTCAAATTGTTGCATCAATGTTTTGTTTTTTTCATAATGATATGCTCCCCTTGTGGTAGCCTCAATTAGGTTCAAGTAGTGCTTTTCATTTTCATAATAAGATTTTCCTCTGGTTTTTGCCTCAAACTGTTCAATCAGTGATTTTTTTTTCATAATAAGATTTCCCCTGGTGGTAGCCTCAAACTATTCAATCAATGCTTTATTTGTAATATGATTTTCTTCATGTAGCAGTCTCAAACTGTTTAATCAGTGCTTTTTTCATGATAAGATTTTTATCTATTGTGCTTATATCCACACATAATGCTTGTCTGGAAAAGAGAGATGCAGTTTCCTTTTCAAAAAAAAGAAAGAAAAACTGTGTCTCATACCAAGAACCCAACGCTTTATGGGTAATTAGCAAAACTGAGTAAAGAAAGCTTGATTGGCTGTCTGAGATGCCTTGGTTAGTGTACTATTAATCTTTATGGAGAGTACAATGTATGCATAAGGAGTATTCCGTAATCCAGCCAATTCTCTTCTAGGTTTTTTGGAAAAATTATATCAAAATAAGCACATCTTCCATTGTCTGGCATGAGACAATAGTTTAATATAAAAAGAGCATCTGCAAATTATAATACAACAGAAGAGAGTATGATTTGACATAGAAATAAAACTAAATGTAAACCAAAACCGTTACATATCTACACCATTTCCAGTTCTGTTTACCTGTTATAATGTAGAATAGTTGTTCTATTGCATAAAATAGTGGTTCCCAACCTGCTATACTATACTCTAGAGGCCCCTTTATATAAGTAGATAATTGATTTGATTGAGCGACAAATGGGTTGTTATTCTGACCATTAACATCTAAACAACAAACCTTATGTGCACAGTATCATGTAAAAAGTTGTGAGTGCAATCAGTTATGTTTTCTCTGAAAGGTAATTGATTGGGTGGGTGGTGTTTGTGAAAAAAAATATTGTGTTTTAATCCTGGGAGTGTGAAAAGGGTGTGCTAAAGAGCTGTGTAAAAACCTGTTTTTCCACCTATACGACAAACTTCCTGTATGCAATGACCATTTTGTCTTTAGTTGAGACCACACGGTTGCAAAATGAGCAAAGATGTGGGCAAAACATTGCCTTGCTAAGGTAATATTGGAACGCTTTAAGGAGCAAATAAATTTTGAATCCATACCCTTTTTGTTTTGGTTTCTGCATGTACTGTATTTCTGGGTAAAGTAATTAACATGACATGGATGGTGTAATGATTCCTCATCCATGGAATTCTGGGTAATGAACAATAATTTAGGTGTCTACATCAGAGATTGCAAGAGCAACAAACTAAACAATTATCACTTATTTTTCTGATTGTTAAAAGCTTTTACACTGCTCACTAACTAATCACTTTCACTCATGTCATTTGATTTATTTGGAGAGCAAGTTCATGTAGTTAAATCAAGGGATAGCAGGATTGAAAGTGCAAAGGTATACATAGTAACATAATTTGTGGATGAAAAAAGACATCTGTTCAGCCTCTGATCCTGCAAGTTAAACCAGAAAAAGGAAAAAAAAACAAAAACCTCTGAGGTAGAAGCCAATTTTCCTCAATTTAAGGAATTTTTTTTTAGGGCATCAGAATAACTCCCTGGATCAACAACCTCTCAACAAAATCTAATGACTATAACCTGTAATATTATTACCCTCCAGAAATATATCCAGGCCCCTCTTGAACTCTTTTAGTGAATTCAACGTCACTGCCTCCTCAGGCAGAGAGTTCCTCTCGTATGTTAGTATACAAACCTTCTTTCCTCTAGACACAGAGGATATCCTCTCATCACAGTCACAATCCCGGGGAGATGATAGGAGACATCTCTGTACTGACCCCTGATCTATTTATACATGGTTATTAGATCTCCCCTCAGTCGTCTTTTTTCTAAACTGAATAACCCTAATTGTTACAATATTTCTAAATATTATAGTCCACTAGTGTTGAGCGAGCATGCTCGGCCGAACTCGCTGTTTGGCCGAGCATGCCTGCGCTCGGGTGCACTCTGTGTTCGGCCGAACACCGAGTGTACTCGAGCACAAAGCTCGAGTCCCCTAGACGGATCCTTCATAACCCCAATGCAAGTCAATGGGGACGGATCCGTTTGGTGTGACACGTCCTTACCTTTCCCTCGCAGCTCCCTCCTCCCGTCCAGCAGGTGGCCCTGTGGTAAAAATTACAACTCTGTGCGCCATCTTCCTGGAGCAGGTTGGGAGCTGCCAGGGAAGGTAAGTATGTCTGTGTTTTGTTTTTTGTTTTTTTTTCATTTGGGGCACTTGTGTAAACCAGGCCTGGTTTACTCCCATAGACTTCAATTATGCTTGGGTGCTCGGCCGAGCACTCGAGCACCCCTGAGTGCTTGGCCAGAGCACCCGAGCATACGAGCACCTTAGTGCTCGATCATCACTATAGTCCACCGGTTTCTATAGTTTAGTTTGCTGTAAAACTAACCCTAAAATGTTCTTTAATTATATAAATGGTAAAAATTATAAACCTGAAGGTGTCGGCCCCTTACAGAGTAATGAGGGGGGAGTTGCAGAGAGCGATGAGGAGAAAGCAAAGCTACTAAATATCTTTTTCTCCACTGTATTCACTGAGGAAAATAAACTGTCAGATGAAATGCAGAATATAAAAGTAAATTCCCCATTAAAAGTGCCCTGTCTGACCCAGGAAGAAGTAGAGCTGCGTCTTAAAAGATTAAAATAGACAAATCGCCAGGACCGGATGGCATACACCCCCGTATACTAAGAGAATTAAGTAATGTCATCGCCAGACCCTTATTTCTGATATTTAAGGACTCTATACTGACAGGGAGTGTTCCACAGGATTGGCGCATAGCAAATGTGGTTCCAATATTCAAAAAGGGTCCAAAAACAGAGCCCGGGAACTATAGGCCGGTAAGTTTAACATCTGTCGTGGGTAAACTGTTTGAGGGTTTTCTAAGAGATGCTATCTTGGAGTACCTCAATGAAAATAAGCAAATTACTCCATATCAGCATGGCTTCATGAGGGATCGGTCATGTCAAACCAATTTAATCAGTTTCTATGAGGAGGTAAGTTCTAGACTAGACCGCAGCGAATCAATGGATGTCGTATATCTGGACTTCTCCAAAGCATTGACACTGTACCACATAAAAGGTTAGTGTATAAGATGAGAATGCTTGGCCTGGGAGAAAATGTCTGTATGTGGGTAAGTAACTGGCTCAGTGATAGAAAACAGAGGGTGGTTATTAACGGTACATACTCAGATTGGGTCACTGTCACTAGTGGGGTACCACAGGGTCAGTATTGGGCCCTATTCTCTTCAATATATTTATTAATGATCTTGTAGAAGGCTTGCACAGTAAAATATCAATTTTTGCAGATGACACTAAACTGTGTAAAGTAATTAACACAGAAGAGGACAGTACACTGCTACAGATGGATCTGGATAGACTGGAGGCTTGGGCAGAGAAGTGGCAGATGAGGTTTAACACTGACAAATGTAAAGTTATGCATATGGGAAGGAATAATGCAAGTCACCAGTACACACTAAATGGTAAAATATTGGGTAACTCTGACATAGAAAAGGACCTAGGAATTTTAGTGAACAGAAATCTAAGCTGCAGAAACCAGTGTCAGACAGCTGCTGCCAAGGCCAATAAGATAATGGGCTGCATCAAAAGAAGCATAGATGCCCGTGATGAGAACATAGTCCTGCCACTTTACAAATCACTAGTCAGACCACACATGGAGTACTGTGTACAGTTCTGGGCTCCTGTGAACAAGGCAGACATAGCAGAGCTGGAGAGGGTTCAGAGGAGGGCAACTAAAGTAATAACTGGAATGGGTGGACTACAGTACCCAGAAAGATTATCAAAATTAGGCTTATTCACTTTAGAAAAAAGACGACTGAGGGGAGATCTAATAACTATGTATAAATATATCAGAGGTCAGTACAGAGATCTCTCCCACGATCTATTTATCCCCAGGACTGTGACTGTGACGAGGGGACATCCTCTGCGTCTGGAGGAAAGAAGGTTTGTACACAAACATAGAAGAGGATTCTTTACGGTAAGAGCAGTGAGACTATGGAACTCTCTGCCTCAGGAGGTGGTGATGGTAAGTTCACTAAAAGAGTTCAAGAGGGGCCTGGATGTATTTTTGGAGGGTAATAATATTACAGGTTATAGTTACTAGAGAGGGGTTGTTGATCCAGGGAGTAATTCTGATTGCCTGACTGGAGTCGGGAAGGAATTTTTTTCCCTAAAGTGGGGAAAACTGGCTTCTACCTCACAGGGTTTTTTTGCCTTCCTCTGGATCAACTTGTAGGAAAACAGGCCGAACTGGATGGACAGATGTCTTTTTTCGGCCTTATAAACTATGTTACTATGTTACTATGTCCACTAAAATTCCTAAGTGACTTTCCATGTCAGTGTTACCCAGTGTTTTACCATTTAGTATGTATGGGTGACTTGCATTATTCCTTCCTATATGCATTATAGCCAGATCCATCTATAGTGATATACTGTCCTCTTTTGTGTAAATTACTTTACACAGTTTAGTGCAAAAATTGATATTTTACTGTACAGCCCCTCTAAAAGACCATTAATAAATACATTGAAGACAATAGGACACAATACTGACCCCACTAGTAACGGTAACCCAATCTGAGTGTGTACCATTAATAATCACCCTCTGTTTTTTATCACTAAGCCAGTTACTTACCCACATACACACATTCTCCCAGTCCAAGAATTCTCCATTTAACCCCTTCCCGACCGGCGCCGTACATGTACGGCGCTCGGGCGGTGTGGGTGCGGCGGGCGTCATGGCCGGCAAGTCTCTGCTGTTTCTAACAGCAGAGACTTGCCGCTTCTTA
>ONZH01022023.1:0-22680 GCA_900303285.1 Rhinella marina | reverse complement strand
AATGTGTCCCAGCGCAGTGTTCAGCTGTCTTTGCAGCAGACATTGAGTGCAAGCGCAAATACAATTCCAGCCACCCACATGCCCAAGCCCTAAACGTCCACATCTCCAAATTGTTGAGCCTGGAGATGCTGCCCTATAGACTGGTAGAGACTGAGGCTTTCCGCAACCTGATGGCGGTGGCTGTCCCTCGGTACTTGGTCCCCAGCTGCCACTATTTTTCCCTATGTGCCGTTCCAGCCCTACACCAGCACGTGTCACAGAACATCATCCGTGCCCTGACCAACGCGGTTAGTAATGAGGTCCACCTAACCACGGACACGTGGACAAGTGCTGGCGGGCAGGGACACTATATCTCCCTGACGGCACATTGCGTTAACTTGGAAGAGGCTGGGATTGAGTCTGACCCTGGGGCCACTCATGTAATGCCCACACCAAGGATTGCGGGGCCTACCTCGGTCACGGTTTCTCAGACTTATTATGCCTCTTCCTCCAACCCCTCCTCCTCCTCTTCGCACAGAACTGCTGAGCCAACAGGCAATGTTTCTGAGGGCCAACTGGCGCTCTATACAAACAATGTTTACAGAGGGCCACCTACAGGCCCTCTCTCCAATAATTTTTTTAGTAGCGTCAAATACAGACACTCAAAAAACTATTTTACATGAGGGAGTGTCTCCCCGTCTGCCATCATGTTCGGTCAGGCTGTCCGTAGGTACACCACCTCTGTCGTCCGCAGAAGCAGCCGCTATGAGGAAGGCCACGGCAAGAACATCCCCTTTTCTATTGAGAACAAGTGGAGACTTGTAGGAGGATGACACTTTTCTTTGGCAGTGGATTCACCTTCCCCTTTATCATTGCCAGACAACAGTTGGTGAAAAAGTAATTGGCAATGATGAAGAAAATGTAACGGTGCAGTGGACCGTCTGTGAAGCAAACCTATATATTCCCACCATGCCAGCCATGGGTTGTACATAAACTAATAACAGGAAAAACAAAAACAATATTTTACAGGAGGGTCAACTACAGACACTCCAAAACAATTTTTTAGGAGGGTCAACTTCGGACACTCCAAAACAAATTTTTGGGAGGCTCACCTACAGACATTTGACTGCAATCTCAGTCTGACCAAGGCATTGGTGGTGTCACTGCCATGCTGTGTCAGGCTACATTTTTGCGTGTGCCTTGCCCATCTTGGTCTGGGTCAGCACAATTGTCTTGAGGGTCACCACCAGGCTGTTGCCCAGAATTTAACATAATGGTACGATTAGGCAGCCTCAGAGGCATCCATGCATGCTGCCCCTGCTGTTTTCTGTCCATTTACGTGGTGTTTCCATCATTTTCTGAGGTTTCCAGGTTTTCACGCAACCTTCCCTATGCAGAGCCCCATCCCCCTGCAAAAAATGCTCGAGTCTCCCATTGACTTCAATGGGGTTCGTTATTCGAAACGAGCACCCGAGCATCGGGAAAAATTTTGATTCGAATAATGAGCACCCGAGCATTTTACTGCTCGCTCATCTCTAGTCATTACGTAGTGGCTCGAGGAAGCGCGTGAGCGCGAAACGGCCGTCGCCGCTTAGGTTTTGCCTGCGGGTGAAGTGTCTGCCTCTGTTCCCCCATTACATGTGCTTTTTGCAAATAAAGGTATGGAAGATTTAAGAAGACTGGTGAGTGCCATCCTTATTCGTTTCTTCTTACACTGAGAATTACCTTATTGTCTAAGCCACTGGTACCTGCATCAGCAACACCAGAAGTTTGGCCGGAGGAACCACCAGGCGAAGGACGTGTGCTCTGCCTACAGGTGTCATCAGATGGCACCCTCCGTTTCAGGGAGAAGCCACAGCCGGAGCCTGTGATCCCTGGATTGCGACCACCACCACCATCACAGTGCTTTCAGCTGGGTTAGCTGACAACATCATCCTTTACTTTCCAGTCCATGGTGATCCAGTACCAACTACCCTGGAAAATGAACTCAACAGCAGCCAGGGGAGCTGGCGGTTCTTCCCTGAAACCTTGCCTCAACCGCTGCAGCCAGAAGTCCTTACCCCTGCTGTCCCGGCAGGAGTATCTGAAAAAGTGAAGGCGCAAGTGGCTGCAGAGCTCACCAGTGTGACCACCACCTGGACCCGGTCAAGTCTGACTTCTGGCAGAAGAGGGCAGTGGAGCTCCACCATGGCAGCCAGCTTGGCCTACAGGAAGCAGGAGCGTCTTCTGATGTCATTCAGTAGCAGTTCCAACGAGGACTTCAGGTCCCTCATTTGAGGAACCCTTCTACTGGCTGTCAGTAAGGCTGATTTAAAGGACACCTCTGGAGGACCTATGGGAGCCACAACATGGACTGCACTGGACGGGTGAGAGCTAGTTGGGCGTTTGTTTTTTTTTTTAGTTTATGTTGTTTTTATTGCCCCCTGTTTGACTCTCACCCAGATGGACATGGCTTGTCAGGACTCCTCCCCCCATTCTGCAGAAAATTCCCATTTGCGCCTAAGTGCGCCTATTTTACCTTTTTTCCCCCTTCTCAGGTTATTTGGGAGCCCGCTTTTCAAAATGGGTTCTCTATTTGCTGCTATATATATGATATATTATCCATGTGGATTACACGTTACCTGTTTGGATTACAAAATTACCTCACGTGTATTACAATTGAATTTTGGACTGTGTTGCAGTGTTCTATGCCAACCAGCCATAAGGAGAGACTCAAACGTATATCTGAGCCTATTATGCTTGCAAATGTGAAATTTATTGCACTAAAATGTTTGCATAAGTATGTCTTTGCTGTATTTTAGCATAGCAATAATGTTTTTACAGGTTCAGCACTTTAGCCCATTGTGTTTATTCTTTTTCAGGTACTGCAAAGTGTCCTATTATGCAATTATTGTATGGTGTTTTTAGTAAATTATGCACTTAGCCGGATAGCTAACAGCGAGCACCTTACTTTTCTACCTCATATGGACTGCCTCTGATGGACTGCCTAGCCTTGTACGTGCATGCGTATGACGCAATTGCGAGTCAATAGTACGCTAAGGATTCGTACGCACTTTTTTACGCTGATGCTTACGCATTCAGTTCAGTAGCATACTTTTAACAACGCTTAGACTGTATGTTCGTAATTTGTGCAGTAATGTTTGCACACCAACGATTATTTTTGAATTCGACCAAATAAAGTCGTGTTAAGAATGAATCTTGTCATAAATTCGTCGATTATTCGCCGAAGCAAATTTTTGATGATTCGCTCATCTCTATTCCATATCAAATGTTAAAAACACACAGTCACCTTTTTTTCTGCTTGTATCATTCATATGAGGAAATCTGATGATTACTGTATAGCCATGCTTTTAAACCCTCACTATCACAGCAAAATGGGGGGATATTTTCAAGTTGCTGTAAGAGTGGCCTAATTTCTTTATTATCAGGATACTCTTTGTATGCAACTTGCAGTAGCTTCGGCGAGCAGATGCCTGTTGCCCAAGTCTTACCAGGAGACCCCTCACATCCCCCGCAAAGTCACCACCTCCCGCTATCTACACTACCACAAGCAGCAGAAGCTGCAACAGCCCGTTCAGTATGATCAATATGATGTAGCAATTTTTTAATGTGCTGCGCCAAGCTGACGCAAATGAGCAATGAAGTTGTACTGCCTGAACAACCAGATTCAGATCTACCAGGACTGTGACCTTTCTCAAGCGCATACCATGTTCCCTGACCACTTGGACTTCTGGGAAGCCAGAATGGAACAGTAGCCAGAACTGTCTCACTATGCTCTCTCTGTTCTGTTTCATCCAGGCCCCAATAAGAGGGTTGTCAGCATGAAAGGTGGTGTCATCACCCCCAAATGGGCAAAGTTGTGCTTGTGTACAAAACATAATTTTTGTCAAAATGAAAGCAATATGGATCAGTGAGGATTGTCAAACAACTCCGCCTGAGACTAATGAATAGATCTCTCATTGCTGATGGTGCCCCATCATGCCATTGCTGCAGTCTGCCTACTATCATATTCCATACCATATGGCTACTGCTACCACCTCCCTTCTGCTAATCCCCCTACTGACCCTACAATTACTACTACACATCTGCGGCTACTACTTCTACTACCCCAACTTGCTGTAAACATATTTTTTTTGTCTTGTCTGTTCCATAATATGAAGCTACTGCTGGCGACACTATTGTTATAACTATTACACCTACATACCTTACCCTTTCCACATACACACTGTACATGCTGCTGCTCACAAATAATAGGGCAAATTTTTCCAAGTTTGCTGAACTTCCAAATTAGCCACTGTTTCTTCTGGTAATTAACACTTGCGTGTCTACAGACATGCATTCTACCCCTGTTAACTCATAATTTTTGAATGCTTGTACAGAACAAACCACAGTTTTTTAATTACATTATCGTGTGTGTGTGTATAAACAGTGGCAGGGATCTGCCTCCGTTACAGAGAATCTGTCACCAGCGACCTCTCTAACCAACTGTTTCCATAGACACATAGCTATGGTTCACCTTATTGCAACTTGAAAATTTGAAATTGTTTTTGGACTCAAGAGGAGAGGAACCAACAAGCTTGTTGTCAGTGCAGAGTTCAAAAGCCTATGCAGAGTTCAAAAGTCTGATGGTATGGGGTTACCTTGGCACCTATGACATAGGCAGCTTACATATCTGGAAGGGCACTATCAATGCTGAACAGTATTTAGAGGTTTTAGAACAATATACACTACTCATAAAAAGTTAGGAACCTTTGGCTTTTGGGGGAAATTTCAGGTTGAACCTAAAATGCACTGTATACTTTACGTTATAACTTAATGTGATCATCTCTAAACGTTTAAAAGCACATGTCCAACTATTCAATGTTTCAGTACTTTTTACACAACTTGCTGTGTAAGCTTAATTGGTATTTAAACAGTTCTCCTCATCATACTGTTCACATTTTGACATCATGAGACCAATACAACACCTAACAATTGGTCAACAGTACCTTCCCATTGTGAGGCTTCAAGCAGGATGTTCAGAGATACATAGAGTTTGGAAGAGTTGCAGAAAGGCATAGAAATGGACGTCCTTTGGAACCATCCCACACTAATGATGGCTTAATTGTGAATAATGCTCTGCAGAAACGGATGATTAATGCCACACAACTCCAGGCACATTTAAGGGAGGTGACAGGCACCCAAGTGTCATTGGACCTGAGGGCCGCCATTCAAGAAGAGTGGGATGCCATGCCTCAGCAGACAATAAGTCAAATATCCCTAAATTTTTGTGAGTAGTGTATGCTGTCATTCAGACGTCTCTTTCAGTGAAGGCCTTACATATTTCAGCAAGACAATGCTAAACCACATACTGCATCCATCACAACAGCATGAACTGTCCTGCCTACAGTCCAGACCTTTTACCAATGGAAAACATTTGGTGCATCATACAATGAAGAATTCGGCCAATAATATCCAGGACTGTTGAGCAGCTAGAATCCTACATCAGACAAGAATGGGACTTATTTCCTCTCCTATAACTCCAGAAATTGGTCTCCTCAATTCCCAGACGTTTACAAACGGTTGTAAAAATAAAGGATGTTATACAATAATAGACATGGCCCTGATCCCAGATACATTGCTGTGATGGTGTTCTAAATTAGATATTTTTTTTTTCATGAAATGGTAAAATGTCTCACTTTTAAAATAAATGTGTTCTATGTTCTATTGTGAATAAAATATGGTTTAATAAGATTTGCAAATGATTGCAACATTTTTATTTACATTTATTTTATAATCACCCCGATTTTTTGGAATTGGAGTTGTAGAATAAAAGATGTACACTCATTGAGCAAAGCAAAAAAACGAAAAACCAAAAAAAGAAACAATCAGATAGAGATATCCAAGTTGTACAAAACTCAGCATGCAGTTATGTCTAAGGTACATATAATATATATATATATATATATATATATATATATATATATATATATATATATATATGTGTATCTGATTACACAATGGGTCTTACCACAATGGGGCATAAAGGTGCTTCCCCTGCTGACCTATAAAAAGGCTCTCAGAGGCTATATTTGAGTAGTGTACCTCTTGGTGAGATATTGTTTACTGCTATACATAACTCTTCGATGCACTCAAGGACAATTTGCCCAGTTGACAGACTTTGAGAGGGGGTGCATCAATAGACTAAGAATAACAGGATGGTAATTTTGATGATCTGCCCACCATGTATACACACATGCTGAACACGTTCTGGATGTCCCAGACAGCCCACCCATAGGGAGTATTGTTTGATTTGCCAACAAGCATGAGCAGATCCCACAGTTTCATTGTCCACCATCCAGACAAAGGCAGCACCATCAGTACACACCCTTATCGTCCAGACTATTTCCAGGTGCTTAACAGAAATAAATTTTGTCATGGTGCCCTTTATGTTTCCTATCATTTACAGTCAGTCACCGTCATCTTTGTATGCATTCTGGTAGTGAACCAGAAACCTGGACTGCTATGGACTAAAACCATATCATCTTCAGCAATGAATCAATGTTCTGCTTGGGATCCAACGATGGTCAGGTTTGAGTATGGAGGCCTTGTGGTGAGCACGTCAATCCTGCCTTTGCTGTGGAGCGACACATTAACTCAACTGCTGGTGTGATGATCATTGGTGTGATGATCATTACATACAACAATCTGTCACTTCTAGTTGTGATTCGAGAGGCACTACTAGCTCAGCAATATGTGCAGGACATTCTGCAGACATGTGTTGCCTCTCATGGCAGGGTTTCAAACTGGCATTTTTCAGTAGAAAAATATTTGCCCATGCACAGCAAGGGTCTCCCAGGAATTTCTCTACCAGATTGCAACAGTTCCTTGGTCTGTCTTGTCACGAGATGTATCGCCAATTGAGCATTTATGGGACCAGCTGGGATGCCAGCTTTGGCAACCTACTAGTGTGTAGGATCTAGATGCCCAGATGCAATGCCTGTGGGCAAATAGAATACCTTATAGAACCTGTATGCCTCTATGCTCAACTGTATCTCATCTGGTATCCAGGCTATAGGCAGCCAGCAGGGTATTAGAGCCTCCTTTCAATTGTAAAGTTTTCCCCAATAAACTTTTACTTTTGCAATAATTTACATTAATCATAATTACATTCACACATATATGACATTCCGTTCAATTTTTGTCCTTTTTTTCATTTTATTTTTCCATTTCTGAATTTGAAATATATAAGGTGACACATTTTCTTTAATGTCAGTATAACAAATTTTAACATATAACTTGCTTTATTTAAATCTCATTACACAATTATAATTAAAATAATAATTTTATATACTATAGATAATTAATTATAAGTAAGAAGAAGTGCATTTAACACTTCACACCATCAACAGGTAATAAAATATATAGTCCCTGAAATAGTTTCACTTAATTCACACTTGCTCACACATCCCACACACAAATGTATTAAATAAAATTTAATAAATCTTCAAGAGAGATTTCATTTTGCTGTTTTATGAACTGGTAAATTGCATTGTATGCTTATTGGACCTTTATTTTTTTCCAATTTTTCTGGGATTTTACTCATTCAGAATTACCTATGGGAACAATTACATAAAATGGTATAAGAAATATTTTTTTTATTTACAAAAGATTTATCTTATATCATTTACACTTGGTTTAAACAACCAAACCTTATCATGGAGTTATATGACCGTTTATAAAGTTTTTAGGAACAAATATAAATTATGCCAATGAATCTGAATCTTGAGTTAATCAAAAGAGAACCCATTGGAAGTCCACAAAAATAGTCACCTAAAAATACTAAGCACCTGATCGATCAAGACCGGGATTTGCTACGGGGGTCTTGATGGGGCCTTCACTGCTGGAGGAGCCTTGTAATCTATTATGAGGTGCAGGCGGCAATCTTTGCACTGTACTGAAATCTATGGAAGTTAGATTTCAGTCATTTTTTACCCCAGTTTCTGACGTAAATAATGATGAATGAGCTTGGGCCCATGTCCTCTCCTTCACTTTACCTTCACCATCCCTTTTTTGTAAAATTGTCAAGGGTAGTGTATAATGTGAATTGTAACTAGAAACATGGTAACGGTATTGAAAAGTCACAAATCCAGTGGATTTGCAACTTTTCTATGATAAAAACAGGCATGGGAGGAATAATGAATTTCTCCCAAATTTTACAGCTGCAACCATTTTTCCTGAGCCATATCTCCAAATTTTTCTGTTCATATAACCATTATCTACTTTCAGCTCAAACCAGTTTCTCAAAGAGGCTGTTCATATCTTGGTTTTGCTGTATGTAAAGTAGATATGTTCATAAACAGAAAAAAAACATACAGAAACATATGGCTTGATGTACCCATAGACTTTAATTGGTTAAAAATAGTTCAGAAGTGCATGCTTTTAACTCAGTTTGTCATTGTTTATGTTTCTGTACGTTGAATACCATACTTTTCTCTCCTGGAAAAATAAAATGGATAGAAACATATACATTTTTTTTTTTTATATTGCATTGAACCGAAGATGGATGGAAATGTAAAACAATATGTTTCCATCGGTTAAACACATCCATTTTTTTTCCAGACAATGCCTTCTAAATTCAAATCTTCAAATCTTTATTTTAAAAAAGAAAGGTTTTACAAAAACGTATGTTTAAAAAAAAAAGACAGACACAAAAGTATTGAAACGTATGCATGTTCATCAAACGTAGATTGCGTAAAAAAGATAGACAACAAAAAATTGCAAATGTTTGTGTACTTTTTTTTACTGTATGTCCAAACATATCCACCTGATCTACATTAAAAACGAGATGTGAACAGCCCCATTCAAAGTGAGGAGCACAGGCCCACATTCTTGCGACTGAACACCCACCAACCAGAGACTTATACTATGTCTTGTAGATAGGGTATAAGTTGTTGTAATGGGATGAAGGCTACTTTCACACTAGCAGCAGCACGGATCCGGCGTGTGAAGGGTCCCACCGGATCCGTGCTGCCGCAGGTGCACGTGTGGGGCCGGAACCACTCTCCGGCCCCACACGTGTCAGACACTGTATTGAGGAGGAGGGGGGATTAACTTACCTGTCCCAGCAGCTCCCGACCTGTCCCAGCAGCTCCAGATGACGAGGAGGAGGAGGATGGTGTGCACAATGGTAAGATTCCCAACAGCACACCCTGCTGGAGGGAGGAGGGAAAAGTGCAAGTGCAACGGATTCGTCCCCATTGACTTGCATTGGGGGTCATTCCGGATCAGGCCGGGACTAGGGGTAGGCGGGGGAGGCGACCGCTTAGGGCGCCATCTGGAGGGGGGCGCAGACACATTCATTTTTTTTTTTTTTTAATTTCCCAGGTTGGCACCGCCGATCTCCACAGGCGGTGCGGCCCTGGATCTAAGTGCAGCCGGCGTGTGGGGGCAGTAGGAGATGAGCGCTTCCATTATTCATCTGTATCGCCGTCCTCAGGCCTGTGCTGCGGCAGGGGAGGGAGAGGCGTCTCCCTTCCCTGTTCTTCTGATAGGCTGCAGGCACTAATGGCTGCGGCCTATCAGAGGCCAACTCAGGCAGCGCGATGACGTCATTATCATCGCGCCACCTGAGCCGGGCAGCACACAGCGTGGGACACAGGCCGGAAGAGGCCTGCACCTCATCGCTGCTGATGGAGGTAAGTATTAGTGTTTTTTTTTTTTGTTTTTTTTTAAATAGATACTATATTATAGGGGGCACCTGCTGGCAATTTCTCACTGGCCCATTTACTGGGGCATTTCTTACTGGCACATTAAGGGAGGGGGCACCATGGGGAAGAGGAGCACTGTGGGGGAATCTGGGGGCCTTTTTGGGGCACATTATGGGGGGCAATATAGGGGAGAGCTGGACTATGGGGCATCTGGTGGCACTATAGGGGCACTATGAGGGAGGGGAGCACTATGAGGGCTCTAAAGAGGCCTTTTTTGTTGGGACATTACGGGGGCACTATGGCATCTGGTGGCAATAAGGGGGCATTTTTTATAGGCACATGGGAGATACTATAGGGGAGAGTGGCACTATGGGGCATCTGGTGGCTCTAAAGGGGGCAGTATGGGGGAGTGGAGCACTATAGGGGCATCATTTGGGGGCACTATGGGGGAATCTGGTGGCTCTAAAGGGGCATTTTTTACAGGCACATTATAGGGGGCACTATGGCTTCTGGCACTAAGGGGGCATCTTTTACTGGCACATTATGGGAGGCATTATGGGGCATCTGGTGGCACTATAGGGGCATTATTTTGGGGCACTACAGGGGAGTGGATCACTATGGGGGGCATCTGGTAACTCTAAAGGGGCATTTTTTACTGGCACATTATAGGGGGCACTATGGCAATCTGGCACTAAGGGGGCAATTTTTACTGGCACATTATGGGAGAGAGGGGCACTATAGGGGCATCTGGTGGGGGCAGCAAGAAGGGGCATTTTTTACTGGCATATTATGGGGGACACTATGGGGGCATTTACTGGGGCACTATATAGGGGTATTTTATACTTGCATACATTATGGGGACATTAGGTCAACTGCAGGCACTAAGCAGGGGTATTTCTTGTTCTGTCATATTACAAGGTGAATTATTACTACTTGTGGGTATTATGGCGAGCTTTACTACTACTGGGGGCTATGGGGGCATTACTATTAAGTGTGCTCTGGCAGATAATTATTTCTATTGGTGGGATTTTGGGGAGCACTGTTACTATGGGGGGCACCTTGGCACAGTATCAATTTAGCACAATTATATTTGGGGGACATTATCTTTGTACTTTGGACATTAACTTTGTTGTAGGGGGCACTATCTGTGTGGTAGTTGTATTTTTCAGGGAACAGTTTCTGCAGTATAGTATTAGGGGGCACAGTATTGGGGGTGGCAGGATGAGGTGTTCAGAAGATGTGAAGATGATGGAAATGTGGGAAACTAATGCCTGTTTGTATCTCTGCAGATATGAGGGATGGCTGAAAAATCTTCATGGCTGTCTGATCCGAATGGAGAAGATGAGAAAAGAGAACGTCTACAACAAAGGTTCATCACTGGATGTAAGAGGTATGGGGCGCTATGTAGGAGAGGAGATGCTCCGGCTCCTCCCTCTGCCATTTGCAGGAGGATTCAGAGCTGGGTGAGGACAGCCAAGGGGGGCAGCAGGTCACGGGTGGGTGGCAGATGGTGGTGGGGAACCACAGGCCTTGAGCAGGATCTGAGGAGAGGGAAGGAGCTTCCTTGCTGTAGCCTGCTGTTGTCTATTGTATAATGTGAGACAGGCAGTGCAGTCAGGACACGTCCTCCCCTCTCTGTATGATGTGTACAGGCGGGACTCAACAATATCATTTCAGCTGTACAGTGTTTGCTGGGAGTGGCCTATTATATTTAGGAGGGGTTTATAATAATGGGCGGGGCCAATTTGGGGGGCGCCATTTGACTACTTTGCCTAGGGCACCAAACTGCCTAGGCCCGGCACTGCGTCTTGGTGCGGATGAACCACAGTCTGGAGACTGAAGAGAACTGAACGGAATGCATTTAGGAGCATTCCGTTCCTCTTCAGTTCAGTTTTGTCCCCATTGACAATGAATGGGGACAAAACTGAAGCGTGTTATTCCGGTATTGAGCCCCTATGACGGAGCTCAATACCAGAATATTAAAACGCAAGTGTGAAAGTACCCTAAGTAATAGACTCATGTTTACACATTATCTATTAGAAAATAATGAAAAGTGAGGTTCGCTAGTAATAGAGAGATCAATATCCTCTTTAAGCACCTGTTGGTATAACTTCCATTGTTTTATGACTTTAGAGGATAAAATGCATTTTTTGGGCAGAAAAAAAGTTATGTTAAATACATATTGATATAACTTTAAAAAAATATGTTGGTCATATGTGGATGCCATGTAGTACACTAGCTTAATGTTAGTAACTTATCATTAGAGATGAGCGAGCACTAAAATGCTCGGGTGCTCGTTATTCGAGTCAAATTTTTCCCGATGCTTGGGTACTCGTTTCGAATAACGAACCCCATTGAAGTCAATGGGAGACTCGAGCATTTTTTGAAGGTGACCTAAGCTCTGCATAGGGAAGGTTGCATGAAAACCTGGAAACCTCAGAAAATGATGGAAACACCACGGAAATGGACATGAAACAGCAGGGGCAGTATGCATGGATGCCTCCGAGGCTGCCTAATTGTACCATTACGCCAAATTCTGGGCAACAGCCTGGTGGTGACCCTCAGGACAATTGTGCTGACCCAGACCAAGATGGGCAAGGCACATGCGCTGGCACATGTTAGGAAAGCACCCAACTAGGTGCAATGAAGGTCCATCGCCACCTGCGGGTGACACCACTGCTCATGCTGGCACTACTGTCCTATCCCCCACCCCACGACGCAGGCATAAGCGTCTCCCTCTCCGCACCCACCCAGTAGTCCACAGCGTACACAAAGTTCTCCCAGCACAGTGCCCAGCTCTCCCCATCCCAGACGGGCAAACATGCACCCACCACCCACCCACCCTGTCCACGGCAGACCTCCAAGCACAGTGCCCAGCTTTCCTAATTCCAGATGGGCTAAGACGCACTCTGCACCCACCTATTAGTCTCCACACGTGGGTGGGTGCAGAGCCTTTTAGTGCCACTCAAAACAATGTTTGTGTGCCAGGGCCTGGTAGTAACCATCCTTGAAGTTGTTGTTAGAGAGGCCGCCGGTGACCCTGAAGACAATTTTGGCTGACAGTGCAGTGGCAAGCCTCCAAAAAATAATGGGTGAGGGCCTGGAGGTGACGCTCAGAAACAAATGGTTTAAAAAAGCATGGTGGTGCACCCCTGAATGACAGTCTGTGACTGAGATTGCAGGTGAACCCGCTAAAATTGTAGTCTAGCACACCTTGGTGGTGAACCCCTAAATTACAAAGTTTGACTGAGATTGCAGTTTACAGCATGGGGGTGAACCCCAGGATGACTTGTTAAGACTGAGATTGCAGTTTACAGCTTGGCGGTGAACCCCAGAGTGGCTTGGTTAGACTAAGATAGCAGCTGAACCACCCAAAAATTTAGCCTGACACAGTATGGCGGTGACTACAGTTCAGTGAACAATTCTGTGGTGTGCGGTACACTAGCCGCAGTCTAGAAAAAATGTTTTTTCTATCACTTATATATACTACAGTCCAGTAAAAAATTGTGTGGTGTGCGTTACACTAGCCGGAGTCAAGAAAATATACGTTTTTTCTCTCAGCCATATATACTACAGTGCAGTGAAAAATTCTGTCGTGTGCTGAACACTAGCCGGAGTCTACAAAATATACATTTTTTCTCTCAGTTATATATCCTACAGTGCAGTGAAAAATTGTGTGTTATGCGGTACACTAGCCGCAGTCTAGAGAATACATTTTTTCTCTCAGATACATTTAATACAGTCCAGTGAAAAATTCTGTGGTGTGTGGTACACTAGCCACAGTCTAGAGAATATGTTTTTGGCCTCAGATATTAATTCTACAGTTTAGTGATTACACAAAATGTTGAACCCAAGGGCTAAGGGTTGAGGACGAGGGCATCTAAGTGATGTAGGGGGGCAGAGGCCATGGTCCTGGGCAGGGTGACACAGTACCTACTGATGAGAGAACAGTGGAACACCGCAGAGTTTCGCTCCCTAGCTTTATCTCGCAACTTACAGGGTCATGTGGTACACCACTATTGAAGCCACAACAGTGTGAACAGGTGATGACGTGGATAGCGGATAATGTGTCCATTAATTTATCCACCACCCAGTCTTCCACACAGTCCACCCACGCTACTCAAGGGAGTAGACCTCTGGCTCCTCCAGCTCAACCTCCTTCCCCCCAGCCTGCCCCCCCCGCCATGGAAAATATGGATTCAGATACGGCATACTCACAGGAACTCTTTTCAGCACCCTACCCAGAGACACAAACCACTGCTCAACAGCAACCTGAGCAGTTGCTCTGTCCCGATGCCCAAAATTTAGAACTTTCGCAGTCTGTGGGTGATGAGAGTGTGGACTTAGTGCAAGTAGTGCGTCAAGAGGTGTCGGATGATGATGATGAGACACGGTTGTCAGACATTGACGTTGTTGTCAGGGCAGTAAGTCCCAAGGGGAAGCAGAGTGATGAATCGGAGGAAGAGCAGGTGGATGATGAGGTGACTGACCCGAGCTGGGTTGGTAAGCCTAGTCAAGACAGTGCTTCTGAGGGGGAGGCAAGTGCAGTACCAGAACAGGATGGAAGAGGCAGTGGGGTGGCCAGAGGGAGAAGCAGGGCAAGAGCAAGTAGATCAGCAACTGTTTCACGGAGTGAAGCTCCCGTGCCGAGGCCTAGATGTTTGCAAGTCTGGAGGTTCTTTAAAGAAAGTGAGGATGACCGACGGACCGTGGTGTGCAACTTTTGCCACACCAGGATCAGCAGGGGAGCCACCACTACCAGCCTAACCACTACCAGCATGCGCAGGCATATGAGTGCTAAACACACGACTCAATGGAACCAAGGCCGTTCACCTCCTGCGGATCACACCACTGCTCCTTCCCCTGTGTCTCATGCTGGCTTTGTGAGTAAACCCCCAGCCCAGGACCCCGGCACGAGCGCCTCCCGCCCTACAACCACTCCTTTACCTCCACGATCCTCCACACCCTACACCAATGTGTCCCAGCGTAGCATTCAGCTGTCTTTGCATCAGACATTGGAGTGCAAGCGCAAACGCGAATACAATTCCACCCACCCGCATGCACAAGCCCTAAACGTCCACATTTTCAAACTGCTGAGCCTGGAGATGCTGCGCTATAGACTGGTATAGATTGAGGCTTTCTGCAACCTGATGGCGGTGGCTGTCCCTCGGTACTTGGTCCCCAGTTGCCACTATTTTACACGATGTGCCTTCCCAGCCCTACACCAGCACGTCAGAGAACATCATCCGTGCTCTGACCAACGCGGTTACTGAGAAGGTCCACCTAACCACGGACACGTGGACAAGTGCTGGCGGGCAGGGACACTATATCTCCCTGACGGCACATTGGGTTAACTTGGTGGAGGCTGGGACCGAGTCTGACCCTGGGGCCGCTCATGTAATGCCCACACTGAGGATTGCGGGGCCTACCTTGGTCACGGTTTCTCAGACTTATTATGCCTCTTCCTCCCACCCCTCTTCCTCCTCCTACTCTCAAATACAATCTGTGAGCACGGCGCCTTCAGTCGGTAGCTCTAGGCACAGCAGCACTGCTGTGGATAAGCGCCAACAGGCAGTGCTGAAACTGTTGAGCTTAGGTGACAAGAGGCACACCGCCCAAGAGCTGTTACAGGGCATCACGGCGCAGACTGATCTTTGGCTCACGCCGCTGAAACTCAAACCAGGCATGGTTGTGTGTGACAACGGGCGTAACCTGGTGGCGGCTCTGCAACTCGGCAGACTCACACATGTGCCATTATACACCAATACTATTTCCCAAAGTAACAGCAACCTATATAAACACTGCATATAAAACCTGCCTGGCCCACGTGTTCAATCTTGTGGTTCAGCGGTTCCTCAAGACCTACCCCAATTTGTCTGATTTGCTCACCAAGGTGTGACGCATCTGGGCGCATTTCTGCAAGTCAACCACAGATGCTGCCACTCTCAGGGCAGTGCAACGGCGCTTACAACTGACAGCTCACCGACTGTTGTGCGATGTGCCCACACAATGGAATTACACATTACACATGTTAGCCAGGGTTTCCCAGCAGCGCAGAGCGATTGTAGACTGTCAGATGACAACTTCCATGTGAACTGTTAGTCAGGTTAGTCAGCTTCCTCAAGTCTACAATGAGGAGTGGACATGGATGTCTGATATCTGTCAGGTGTTAAGCCACTTTGAGGAGTCAACACAGATGGTCAGCGGCGATGCCACCATTATCAGCGTCACCATCCCACTGCATTGTCTGCTGGAAAACTCACTGCTCAGCATGAAGTCAGAGCTTTTGCGCTTGTCACAGCCTCAGGTCTGTTTCTCAGCACGTATTGGAGGAGGAGGAGGATGAGGAGGAAGAGGAGGAATAGAAGGAGACTGTTGGCGAGACTGAAGAGGGTACCTATGCTCATTCCTTCTTATCTGTTGAGTGTGTATGGGCTGAAGAGGAGGAGTTGGAGGAGGAGGAAATGGAGAGTCAGCCTATTGAGGAAAGGGAATTCTTGCGTGTTGGGACTCTGGCGCTCATGGCTGACTTCATGTTAGGCTGCCTTTCCCGTGACCCTCGCATTTTTGCCAACACCGATTACTGGGTGTTCCCCCTCCTGGACCCCCGGTACAAGCAGAACTTTTCCATTCTCATTCCTGTAGAGGAGTGGAATATATGAGTGAATCAATATCAACAGGCCCTGGTGCACAAGCTGAAACTATCCTTCCCATCTGACACCGCTAGCGGCAGAGGACAGAGTTCTGTGGGCCAACTAGCGGGGTAGAGGAGGGAGCAGGCAGCTTGTCAAGCACTGGCAGGGGAACACTCTCCAAGGCCTTTGCCAGTTTTATGGCACCCCAGCAAGACTATGTCACCCGCCCCCAGTAGGGGGAGCTATTCAGAAAGATGGTGAGGGAGTACCTAGCTGACCATACCAAGGTCCTGCAGGATCACCATGCTCCATACAACTACTGGGTTGCAAAGCTGGACACGTTGCCTGAACTGGCGCTGTACGCCTTGGAGGTGCTGGCCTGCCCTGCCGCTAGCGTGTTGTCAGAGCGGGTCTTCAGTGCAGCTGGTGGCATCATCACTGATAAGCGTACACGCCTGTCAACTGGCAGCACTGACAGGCTGACGATTATTGAAATGAATAAACCCTGGATTTCACGGAATGTAAATCTCCACCGGGGAAAAGCAGCTCAACATGAAGATTCTTTATGTATCCTCTCCTCTCTTCCTCTTTCTCCTTTTCGCACACAAATGCTGAGCCAACAGGCAATGTTTCTGAGGGCCAACTGGCGCTCTTTACAATGTTTACGGAGGGCCACCTACAGGCCCTCTTTCCAATCAATTTTTTAGGAGCGTCAACTACAGACACTCAAAAACAATTTAACAGGAGGGTCAACTACAGACACTCCAAAACAATTTTTTAGGAGGGTCAACTTCAGACACTCCAAAACAAATTTTTGGGAGGCTCACCTACAGCCATTTGACTGCAATCTCAGTCTGACCAAGGAATTGGTGGTGTCACCGCCATGCTGTATCTGTGTAAAATTTTATGTGCTTCACCTGCTACCTAAGTGTAACTTGGTCACTCTGGGTTCACCGCCATGCTGTGTCAGTGTAAAATTTTATGTGCTTCACCTGCTATCTGAGTGTAACTTGGTCACTCTGGGTTTACCGCCATGCTGTGTCAGTGTAAAATTTTATGTGCTTCACCTGCTACCTGAGTGTAACTTGGTCACTCTGGGTTCACCGCCATGCTGTGTCAGTGTAAAATTGTATGTGCTTCACCTGCTACCTGAGTGTAACTTGGTCACTCTGGGTTCACCACCATGCTGTATCAGTGTAAAATTTTATGTGCTTCACCTGCTACCTCAACTAACTTGGTCACTTGTTGGTGTCAACACTAGAGTGCGGCTATTATACCGCACACAACAGAATTGTTCACTGCACTGTAGTATATATAACTGAGAGAAAAAAAGGAATTTTTAGACTGCGGCTAATTTACTGCAAACCACTCCATTTTTCACTGGACTGTAGTACATATAACTGAAAAAATACGTATTTTATAGACTGACGCTGCTGTACAGCACACTACAGAATTGTTCACTGGACTGAGTCTGTAGTATATATAAATGAGAAAAAAACAGTCTTTAAATGGCGGCTATTTTACCGCAAACCACTACATTTTTCACTGGACTGTAGTATATATAAATGAGAAAAAATGTAGTCTTTAAATGGCGGCTATTTTACCGCAAACCAATCCATTTTTCACTGGACTGTAGTAAATATGACTGAGAAAAAACATATTTTATAGACTGACGCTGCAGTACAGCACACTACAGAATTGTTCACTGGACTGTAGTATATATAAATGAGAAATAAACATAGTCTTTAAATGGTGGCTATTTTACCGCAAACCACTACATTTTTCACTGGACTGTAGTATATATTAATGAGAAAAAACGTATTCTTTAAATGGCGGCTATTTTACCGCAAACCACTACATTTTTTACTGGACTGTAGTACATATAACTGAGAAAAAATGTATTTTATAGACTGACGCTGCTGTACAGCACACTACAGAATTGTTCACTGGACTGTTGTATATATAAATGAGAAAAAAACTTAGTCTTTAAATGGCGGCTATTTTACTGCAAACCACTACATTTTTCACTGGACTGTAGTACAAATAACTGAGAAAAAACGTAGTCTTTAAATGGCGGCTATTGTACCACAAACCACCACATTTTTCTCTGGACTGTAGTACATATAACTGAGAGAAAATACGTATTTTATAGACTGACGCTACTGTACAGCACACTACATAATTGTTCACTGCACTGTAGTATACATAACTGAGAGAAAAAACGTATTCCCTAGACTGACGCTACTTTACAGCACACTAAATAATTGTTCACTGCACTGTAGTATACGTAACTGAGAGAAAAAAACGTATTCCCTAGACTGACGCTACTGTACAGCACACTATATAATTGTTCACTGGACTGTAGTATATATAACTGAGAGAAAAAACGTATTCCCTAGACTGACGCTACTGTACAGTACACTACATAATCGTTCACTGGACTGTAGTGTATAGAAATGATAGAGAAAACGTATTCCCTAGACTGCACTACAGATCTCAGCAAGCCAAGGTACAGCAGCACCATCAGAAGCAGCAAAAATGAGTACTGAGTGGACTTTGGGCAATTTCTTTTGGGTCTGTGTGGACCACATGCTGTCCCTGTGCACTGTGTGCAGCCAAGATGGTGGTAGCTGCACTACAAGTCCCAGCCAGTAGCCAGGAGGAGACCAAAAAAAAAAGTTGTTTGTAGCCCTTAGAAGGGCTGTTGGGTTCTTTGTGGGTGATTCCTGCCTAACCAAAATCTAAATCGAGGCCCTAACACTCTCCCTGACAGACAACAGCTCTATTCCTAATCTCATGCAGGCGGCGTCTGACGCGAGCAGCACGGGACCAGATTCTTATATTCCCAGGTCATCTGATCTGGCCAGCCAATCCCTGCTATCGACTTGTAGGGGCCCCACGTGATGCTAGGAGGTACCAAAGACTCTCCTGCAATGTTGATTGGCTGAGAAAAGGCGCCTAACATGCCGGAAGAGGAAGATGCCATTTCCTCGAGGATCGCGATATGCTCGTCCGAGTAGCGAGCATATGCGAATACCCTAATGCTCGAACGAGCACCAAGCTCGGATGAGCATGTTTGCTCATCTCTACTTATCATGTAATATAATTCATACCATATATGTGTGTTTACTTGAATAAATATTGAATCACAATTATTTAAGTGCAGGATAATATAGAAGAGTCTAAATTGAGAGGACACCTAATTATAATCTGCCAACGTTTGAGGACATCTGTCAGTAGCTTTGTACCTACTATATGAATCTGGCTGACCTGTTGCATGTGTGCTTGGCAGCTGAAGGCATCTGTTTTATGGTCATATGTGCACACATCACTGAAAAAAAATCATATTTTAATATATGCAAATCAGACTCTAGGAGCAAGGGGTGTAATGACGTTCACACTTCCTTGTAAACTAATAAAAATAAGTGCAATTTTTTTTTTACATAACTTCCTCGTAAATATTGACTTAGTTTTATTATAATTTTTTCCTAATAGCAAAGAGCAGTATTGGCTTGTTAAAAAAAAACTGTAAATAAGTATATGCTCCATTTTTCTCACAAATGTCAAAGGACATTACTTGCAGTTTAATTACTTTTTACTGCATGTTTACTGTTTGTTTCTTTTACTGTATTTTTATTTCAAGGCCCTTGTCTGTGGTTACCTTGGAAACAAACATAATGCTGCATAACTTACAATAATACTGCTTTCATTGTTCAAGTAGAGCAGTTATAAAAAATGTGTACTAACCAGTAACCAGTATTTTTTAAAAATATATTCCAATGTCAGTGCAGTGTAGATTCAGCCAATTGCTGCATAGTTGAGTGATATCTGAAAAGGGGACACTATTTCATCACCTTCTTGTGTACTGTCAGGTCAAAGATCAATCAAATTCACTAAACTACTAGTGCAAATTACTTGGTTTGTATATAAAATCATTAGTTTGTGCTTTGCAAGTAACAAAGTATTCTACATAAGGATAGCAAATCAACAAGGTAGCTGAGTGTTAGGCCCCTTTCAGACAAGCGAGTTCCATGAATCAGACTTTCAGTGTGAGTATGCAGTTACTCCTGTTCTGACCTCCCAGCACTGATGGTGTCGCATAGCATTACATTGATTTATGATGCTATTAGTGATGAGCGAATCGAAGCAGCAATATTCGTGATTCGCACGAATATTGCCCGCTTCGGCTCGGCTCGGCATCCCGAGGCAGCGTGGACTCGTGATTATTCGTGCGTCACTGCAAGTTTGAAATGCCCGTTTTTTTCAACCAATCAGCATCAAAGGGAAGCCTGTGGGAACGCCTGCTATGATGTAACAGCCAATATACCTCCCCAGCAGTGATTGGCTGGCAGTGACATGTGACCTAAATTTACATAAGGTAGGGACCTGCAGCATCAGCCTCATTGTGCTTTGGGAAGGAGAAGAGACAGACAGTGTTAGCTAGTGTAGTGTGTGCAGCAAGCAGTTAGTTAGGAGTTAGGTTAGGAAGCCCCAACAGTCCTTTTAAAGACTATACTCTGAAGAACAGTATACAGTATATACTGTAAGCCTATATTCTGTGTAGGATAGGAAGCCCCAACAGTCTTTTTAAAGACTAATTGATTCTGTGAAGAAAACTATACAGTATATGCTGTAAGCCTGTATTCTGTGCAGAATAGGAAGCCCCAACAGTCTTTTAAAAACTAATTGATTCTGTTAGAAAAATTCAGTATATGCTGTAAGCCTGTATTCTGTGCAGAGCTGTGCCTGGTACACCTTGTCCAGCCACATAGCTCAAACTATACATCTGTAAACAGATATATTCCTGTGCATGACTGTACAGTGACTAGGGTATACATTTCATCAGCCTGCTATATACCTCACAGTCTATAGATACCGTATTGATCTGTAGATTCTAGTTTTATTTGCGCAAACTGCATACATTTTTTTTTGGATAGGTCTGAAAATAATTTTACCTGCATATCTATCTATATTGTCCGTTGAATTTTACTGCTCTGTTATACATGGTGCAGTGAGTTGGGAAAAAAATGTCATCAGCCTGCTATATACCTCACAGTCTATAGATACCGTATTGATCTGTAGATTCCAGTTTTATTTGCGCAAACTGCGTAAATTTTTTTTTTGGATAGGTGTGAAAAATAATATTACCTGCGTATCTATATTGTCCGTTGAATTTCACTGATCTGTAATACACGGTGCAGTGAGTTGGGAAAAAAAATTTCATCAGCCTGCTATATACCTCACAGTCTATAGATACCATATTGATCTGTAGATTCCAGTTTTATTTGCGCAAACTGCGTAATTTTTTTTTTGGGATAGGTGTGAAAAATAATATTACCTGTGTATCTATATTGTCAGTTGAATTTCACTGATCTGTAATACACGGTGCAGTGAGTTGGGAAAAAAATTTCATCAGCCTGCTATATACCTCACAGTCTATAGATACCGTATTGATCTGTAGATTCCAGTTTTATTTGCGCAAACTGCGTAAAATTTTTTTTTGGGATAGGTGTGAAAAATAATATTACCTGCGTATCTATATTGTCCGTGGAATTTCACTGATCTGTAATACACGGTGCAGTGAGTTGGGAAAAAAATTCCATCAGCCTGCTATATACCTCACAGTCTATAGATACCGTATTGATCTGTAGATTCCAGTTTTATTTGCGCAAACTGCGTAAATTTTTTTTTTGGGATAGGTGTGAAAAATAATATTACCTGCGTATCTATATTGTCCATGGAATTTCACTGATCTGTAATACACGGTGCAGTGAGTTGGGAAAAAATATTCATCAGCTTGCTATATACCTCACAGTCTGTAGATACCGTATTGAATCTTTACAATTATAATAATATAATATTGGTACTGTGCACATGGAGAACCCCAGGGTCAGGGGGAGAGGGGGAAGATCTGGGAGAGGTGGAAGAGGTGGTCGTGGAGGGAGAGGTGGGAATCGTGGTGGTGCTGTGGTCAGCGGTGATGACCGTGGTGTGCGTGGTGACACAGTGCTGGCTGCTGTGGGTACAGTGGAAACACGTAAGTCAGGGTGCCTGGTCAACTCCAGAAGTTGGTAGGGCAGCGTCCTACAACTCTGACAGACCCCAAACAACAACAGGAGGTGGTTCAGTGGATTGCAGAGAGCACATCCAGCCACGTTTCGTCTGCCCCCCCATCCAGCCAGTCGACTTCTCTGAGCCAGGGTGTCTGTCCTCCAACTCGCCCTCCTTCTCCCCAGCCAGAACCCTCTAGGGGTATGTCCCACGGACAAAATTTATCTATGGAACTCTTCAGCCACCACTTCCCTGATGTGCCAGTGGACGAGCTGCTATGCTCTGATTCTCAGGACCTTTTGCTGTCTCCAGGTTATGAGAGTGGG
>ONZH01022022.1:0-79187 GCA_900303285.1 Rhinella marina | reverse complement strand
TCATATCTATGGGATCTTGCGAAAAACGTAAAAGGGAAGCGAGAATATTTACCCTCACAACACAAATACAAAACCTGGAACAAAAACGGACAGACGACCTTACTAAACTAGATGATCTGAGGATGGAACTTAAAAGCATTCTAAATAACAGATCAGCCAAGCTATATCTCTCAGCACAATTCCGGTATTACACCCATGGCGACAAAGCCTCCAAATTTATGCTAGCCCAACTTAAGAAAAGAACATCCAGGGCATACATCCACTCCATTAAATCAGCTACTTTCCATCCCTTACTGTCCACTGAACAAATAGCGTTGCGATTTTGCGAATTCTATCAACAGCTTTACAACCTACGAGGTTCTGTACCTTCCCATGTAGAAGATAATAGAAATAGAGACATAGCAGAGTGGTTGGACTCTATCCATTTACCAACATTAGATGAAAAATCACTTACACTCCCCTTTTCACTAGCAGAACTATCCCATGCAGTCAAAACTACCTTAGTAAAAGTCCTGGACCGGATGGTCTACCATTACATTATTACAAAACCTTTAAATCCATTCTACTTCCCAAACTACTGAAGGTCTGTAACTCGGCATTACAAAATGATCCATTCCCCCCTCAAATGTTAGCCGCCACTGTGACAATAATTAAAGGGGTTCTGCAGTTGTTTAAAACTGATGATCTATCCTCTGGATAAATCATCAGCATCTAATCGGTGGGGGTCCGACACCCGGGACCCCTGCCGATCAGCTGCTTGAGAAGGCAGTGGCGCTGCAGGAGCGCCGCGGCCTTCTCTGTGTTTACCGCAGGCCAGTGACGTCACGACTAGTATCACTGGCCTGGGCAGGGCTAAGCTCCGCAGCAGCAAATAGCAAGTTGGGAAAATGGCACTCACCCTGCGTTTCTACGTACCTGGAAATCCTGGCATGACTTTAGAGGTTATCAAAACCCATAGACTTACTTACAACTTACTGGCTCCTCCCATTGTATGTGTGATCTCACGCTGGAGGTAACTAGGAGTTGGTCGCTGTGTGTCGGCCTGTATGCTCCTTCTGCAATGGCCCATACGGCAAGGTAGGTTAGCGTTAGGTCCCGTGCCACTCTGAGATACCTTGACACGGTGCTCGGGCTCCGGTATGTTCTTGATATAAAAATATATTGGTGAAAGTCTCATTTTAACATCAGCGTGAGTGTTTAGCCATATATTATCAATTGCATCTACCGTTGCAGTGCACCTCTATCAGTGATTGTTTGATTATATAGTTCGCCACATCCGCACAATTGGTTACCTTGTGTAGGATGTTTTTGTGGTACATGTGGTCCGCTGCAGGCATCCTCCATTGTATGCATTTTTACTGGGGATTGCTGTTAACAACGGATCACATGTGCAGGATTTGCTCCCCCGGTTTGATATGCGCAACAGCATATGGAGTTTGAGCACTTTTCTGCCATTTTAGACCACATTTTTTTCAGTGATTTTATTTGGACATTTACATATGGAGGTGTGGCAACTCCAGGTTTGAATGTACCATGACTTACATCTTATGGTAACATTCTGGTGCACCTGTGTAGCCTGAGTCACATGAGTCATTGGTAGGTGGGGTTCACAGCCTCCTCCCTCCTCCCCTTGTATGTGTGATCTCACGCTGGAGGTAACTAGAAGTTGGTTGCTGTGTGTCGGCCTGTATGCTCCTTCCGCAATTGCCCATACTGCATAGGTAGGTTAGCGTTAGGTCCTGTGCCACTCTGAGATACCTTGATGCGGTGCTCGGCTCTGACATGTTCTTGATATAAGAATATATTGGCAAAAGTCTAATTTTAACATCAGCGTGAGGGGTTAGCCATATATTATCAATTGCATCTACCGTTGCAGTGCACCTCTATCAGTGATTGTTTGATTATATAGGTCACCACATCCGCACAATTGGTTACCTTGTGTAGGATGTTTTTGTGGTACATGTGGTCCGCTGCAGGCATCCTCCATTGTATGCATTTTTGCTGGGGATTGCTGTTAGCAACGGATCACATATGCAGGATTTGCTCCCCGGTTTGATATGCGCAACAGCATATGGGGGTTTGAGCACTTTTCTGCCATTTTAGACCACGTTTTTTTCAGTGATTGTATTTGGAGATACAAAAAATGCCTAAGGCCCCATTCACACGACCGTATCAATGGGGCCGTATCTATCTGCAAAAATGCGGGAATAGATGCGGCCCCATTCATCTCTATGCGGCCGGGAGCCGCGGCACGGAGCTAGCTCTGTGCCGCGGCTCTTTTGAAGCATGTCCTATACTTGTCTGTGCACACGGACAAGTATAGGTATTTTCAATGGGGCCGCATGGCGTGTGTTCCGAGCGCTGCGGAACACACGGCGGGCGGCCCCTGTATATTTGCGGGTCCGCAGTAATGCGGGCCCGCAAATATACGGTCGTGTGAATGGGGCCTAACACACGGAAGAAATTATGCACTTATCTGTTGACTGCAGCTAGGATTATGGTAGCTATGCATTGGAAATCCACCTCTCCTCCTCCAATTTCCCAATGGCTCTCGTGTTGTGACCATATCTATCGTATGGAGCAAATAGCAAGTTGGGAAAATGGCACTCACCCTGCGTTTCTACGTACCTGGCAACCCTGGCATAACTTTAGAGGTTTTCAAAACCCATAGTTACTGGCTAACTAGACCACTATCTATCTATCTATCTATCTATCTTTATTTCAACCTCTAGACTTCACACCCCTACTTTAGGATTCACACCCCTACTCTTTGCTCTTGTGGCCAATCCCTGGAAACAGTGGACCCCTCCCACCGTGATAATGTGACTCTATTACTCTGTTATTTCGAGACTTAGCTTTTCCATGTCTTTACAAATATAGCTGAACCTATTTTATATGCTCTTAATGGTATATCCCCCCCCCCTCCTCCTTCCTTCCTTCCTCCCCCCACTTAACCCAGCCAACTATGTCTTTATGTACCTGAATATCAATCTTTGATGTCTGGATATTATATGACTATATTTGTCAACTAATGTTTGATGTTTAATACTTTTGGTTATTGCACTTAACTTAAAATGGTGTGGAATAGGAAAACTTTGTATATTGCAAATTGTATGATTTCCATGCCTCAATAAAAAGTTATTGAAAACAAATAAAATGTAGACCTTTGGCGCTGTAGGCCAAATCAAGCTTTTTTTAGAATAATACACGCTACAATGGGCTGTAATTGTCCCACTTCAGCACCGAGCGATTAATACGTTTTTCTTTCAACACTAATAGCTGCTTGAGAAAAGTCCCAGAAAGAGGACTGAAACGTCGCGTTTTTTGGTGATTAAAGAACACATCATTTGACACAAGCCTTTGGAAGTGCTGTGGAATTCTTTATTTTTTTTATTTGTATGGATTTTTTGGATCAAATTCCTCAGCCGCTGGCACACCACTCGTAGCTTATTGTCACGCTACGGTGTGGGAGGGGAAACTCCACACCGAGCATACACCGATACACTACAGTGAGATGAAAACCGATCAGCAGGCAAGAAGCCAGTGGCAAGGAAAACCACTGAACCAAGTGCACCGGAAACACCAGAAACCAAACCCAGAGGGCAGAAACCCAGTGAGCCCCGTTCTTCACAGAGCCCCAGATGGTAGGGATGCACTTATCCAGAACTCACTGACTGCACCTCCAGGATGGTCCCGGTGCACCTGGCAACTTACCTGCTGATACTGCTGATAGAAGCACCAGCAGTCCATACACCAAAGACTGGAGCCCAGGCACATGTACTGGAACCCGAACACCTAAAAGGACTCAGTACACACAACACACCCAGGAACCAGCTCACCGGCAACAACTCACAGTATCGCTGTTCCCCCTCCGGGGAACCCTGGAGCCCTCTCACCGAAGGCACATACATACAGGGAATGTCTGGACTCCATGTCAGAAGACGCATGGCAGTCACAGACCAAACACCCACCCGTACATAAACCACACACCACATAACCAGGATAAGGGAAGGGGATGGGAAGACCTCGATGACATACAGATGTGTCCACACTTAACTGATCACTTATCTCAACATGTCCTGAGATGTGTGTCACGAAGTGACGTTATAACTAAATTGGATAAATTGTAATACAACTTTCAGACACCAGGTGGCGCATTGTTTTACTAGTTAATATCTGAATTTAAAGGGATTCTGTCACCACCATTTTACAAATTAAGTTATTTATACTATCGGATTCATCTAGTCATATGGAGTTCTAAATGGTAATTGTTATAGGGCATAAACTGCTAAACTGCGTATCTAATCCTATCATGTGTGATACTGTCTGCTGAACTGTGTATCTAATCCTATTCTGGGTGACAGTGTCTGTTAAACTACGTATCTAATACTATAATGTGTGATACTGTCTGCTAAGATGGGTATCTAATCCTATCATGTGTGATACTGTCTGCTGAACTGTGTATCTAATCCTATCCTGTGTGATACTGTCTAATGAGCTGTGTATCTAATCCTATCCTGTGTGATACAGTCTGCTGAGCTGTGTATCTAATCCTATCATGTGTGATACTGTCTGCTGAACTGTGTATCTAATCCTATCCTGTGTGATACTGTCTGCTGAGCTGTGTATCTAATCCTATCCTGTGTGATACAGTCTGCTGAGCTGTGTATCTAATCCTATCCTGTGTGATACTGTCTAATGAGCTGTGTATCTAATCCTATCCTGTGTGATACTTGTGATCCAGAATAGGATTAGATACATAGTTCAGCAGACAATAGGTTTAGATACGCAACTCTGCAGATAGTATCACACATGAAAGGATTGGATAGACAACTCTGCAAACAGAATCACACATTATAGGATTAGATACACAACTCTGCAAACTGTATCACACATGATAGGATTAGATTCACAGCTCAGCAGACAGTATCAAACAAGGTGGGATTAGATACACATCTAAGCAGACAGTATCACACAAAGTAGGATTAGATACACAGCTTAGCAGACAGTGTCACACAAGGTAGTATTAGATACGCAGCTAAGCAGACAGTATCACACATGATAGGCTTAGATACCCAACTCTTCAGACAGTATTATATATGATAGGATTAGATACACAACTCTTCAAGCAGTATCACACACAATAGGCTTAGATGCACGACACTGTAGACAGTATCACACATGACAGGATTAGATACACTGCTACACAGACAGTATTACACATAATAGGCTTAGATACACGACTCTGTAGACAGTATTACTTAAGATAGGATTAGATACACAGTCCAGCTGACGGTAACACACAATGTTTGGATACTCTATTTAGTTTTCCTTTTTTCTCATGTGTTTGACTTTAGCACATTAAATATTCTCAATAGATCTCACCACATTTAGCTTGGTCTGCCGATAAATATCTCACATCTGAGGCCAGCAGCTCTAAACAAAAGAAATAGCAGCTGAGCAATCAGCTAAATGTGGAGCACTCACCGCCCAGTGGTTGTGACATGTATTGCAGTTTTTTAGAGTTTAGTTACAATCTCGCGATATCATGTTGTTTTGCTATCAGGACAAAACTGTCACCACTCTGAGTTTGGAGATAAGTTAAGTGTGGACGCATCTGTATTAAGTGGCCACATGGACTGGGCAGATGGAATCCCAGGAAAGGTGCATAGCTCCAGCACCAACGGAGGCTGGAGCACAACTAACCCACCAGGCTAGCAACAACAGAATAAAAGCACCTAGTGACCACACCCAGGTCAATATGTTAACCCCATGAGAACCAGACAGGGAAGGAGGGAAGTATGCAATCCGGGAACATACCAGCAACCAAAACTACACGTTGCCCCTGGCAACCACGGCCTACTACCGCAGACAGAATACCAGGACACAAACATGAGCAACATGGAAGCCGTGTCACGGAGAACAACCGAGACACCAACAATATACACGTTGCCCCTGGCAACCAGCATACAACCAAATCCGGAATACCAGGGCACAAACATGAGCAACATGGAAGCCGTGTCACGGAGAACAACCGAGACACCAACAATATACACTTTGCCCCTGGCAACCAGCATACAACCAAATCCGGAATACCAGGGCACAAACATGAGCAACATGAAACACGTGTCACGATAACCACACGGTACGTCACACTTATACGCAGTGCTGCTCACATCACCTGCTATCTTCTAGAACACTTTACTATATAGAACTTTGGCGCTGTAGGCCAAATCAAGCTTTTTTTTAGAATAATACATGCTACAACGGACTGTAATTCTCCCACTTCAACACCGAGCGAATAATACGTTTTTTTGCAACACTAATAGCTGCTACAACACTTTACTATATAGAACTTTGGCTCTGTACGCCGACTAAAACTCTTTTTCTTGAGAATAATACACGCTACAATGGGCTGAAATTTTCCCACTTCAGCACAGAGCAAATAATATGTTTTTTTGGGCAACAGCAATAAACGCCAGTAGCTTTTAAAATATAGAACTTTGGCGCTGTACACCTACTAAAACTCTTTTTCTTGAGAATAATACACACTACAACAGACTGTAATTCTCCCACTTCAACACCGAGCGAATAATACATTTCTTTGCAACACTAATAGCTGCTACAACACTTTAGTATATAGAATTTTGGTGCTGTACGCCTACTAAAACTCCTTTTCTTGAGAATAATACATGCTACAACGGAATGTAATTCTCCCACTTTAACACCAAGCAAATAATACGTTTTTTTGCAACACTAATAGCTGCTACAACACTTTATTATATAGAACTTTGGTGCTGTACGCCTACTAAAACTCTTTTTCTTTAGAATAATACACGCTTCAACAGGCTGCAATTGTCCCACTTCAGCACAGAGCAAATAATGTTTTTTTGGCAACAGCAATAAATGCCAGTAGCTTTAAAAATATAGAACTTTGGCACTGTACGCCTACTAAAACTCTTTTTCTTGAGAATAATACACACTACAATGGACTGTAATTCTCCCACTTCAACACCGAGCAGATAATATGTTTTTTTTGCGACAGAATCCAAAATGGCTGATGGTATTTATAGGGCTGTGACATCTCAGGGCTGGCTGGCTGCTGATTGGCTGCATGCATGGCATTGTGGGTGATCGCTCCCTCCCTCATGTTCCTTTCTCCATGTCAAAACACGTGCAGTCGCCATTTTAGTAAAAAAAAAAAACGATTCGTCACCACGAATCGTCAGGAAATTCTAAATCGGTGCAAATCGAACAGTTCCTGAAATTCGGATCAAATTCCACTTCATTAGATTCGATTCGCTCATCTCTATTCCTTATATCAGAGCAGCTCTAGCAGAATGGCTGCCCCCATAAAAGAAAATATAATTAAAAAAAATCACAATCATAAAATTAAGGATATATACTATAATAGTACTGTATATGTTTTAATTAGTGTACAAATGTGAATAATCAAGAGCATGTATAAAATGTAGGAGAGCAGAATATCTAAACAACAAAAAGGGGCATAGTGGCAAGGGACCCCATAACAATGACTAAATTGGACATATGGTACTGGGTAATGCAAACCAGGAGAGATGGGCCTAATGTTTGTTATCTCTCCTTATCCCATTTCCATGACCCTTGTCCCTGACTCACTTGTTTGCTAACATTGTTAGGGAGGCCTTTAGGAGTTCTTAATTTCCAATATCCAAGGAGATAGAACCAACCTTGAATGGGCCCTCTCTCTTCAGATACATAAATGACCTTTACGGTACATAGCCCTTTGATATTAACGTTAGGTATTTCCAAGACCCCATCTAATCTCTCTAGGTTTCATATGTTAAAGCAAAGTCGGGCATCTCACTAACAGCTATCTTTCATTTTCAACTACCTATAAGTAAGCTGGGTGTATGATTGTAAGGATTATTGTAAGTATGTTTTTCCACTTGATTGGGGATGATAATATTATTATGCTATAACATAGTGCAGATATTAGCAAATTGGCTACGACTAAAGTGTCACTGAGCTTTCAAAAAACTTTTGATATACCATAGGTCTCTTGTTGCTGCAGGAGACAGGCTCAATAGAAAGTCTATGGAACAGTCTTGATTCCATCTCCTGCAGAGAGGAGAGAGTGTGCTATGTGTGGGGGTTGCAGCAGTCAGACCTCCATTGATCAAAACATTTGGTATGTTACTATGAGTGACACTTCTAGAAGAATAATAAGAACACAAGACCATATATATTTTGCGGTCCGCAAAACACGATTCCGCAAAAAAAAACCAAATGACATTCACGTTGCATCAATTTTTTTGCAGATCTATTGTAACAATGCCTGTCCTTGACCGCAAAACAGACAATAATAGGACATGTTCTATTTTTTTGCGGAACAGACTTGCGAATATACGGAAACAGAATGCACACTGAGTAATTTCTTACTGAGAGTTTTTTTGCAGACCCATTGAAGTGAATGGTTCCACATGCAGGCTGCAAAAAAAAAAAAAAATGGAATGGACACAGAAAGAAAATACGGTCATGTGCATGAGCCCTAAAAGAATGGTTCAAGATAGTCATAAGAATAGATGCTCCAGAATACTTAAAAGGGTTTTCCAACATTTGATTGGTTGGGGTCCGACACCCAAGACCCCACTGATCAGCTATTTTGAGAAGGCACTAGCGCTCCTATGAGCACTGCAGCTTTCTCCGTGCTCACCAAGCTCAGCGCCGTACATTGTATAAGGCCTGTGCTAGGTATTGTGCTCAGCCCCATTCACTTCAATGGGGCTGAGCTGCTCCTTGGCCATATGAACGATGAACGTGACTTCACTGGCCTAGGAAAAGCAGCAAGAAGGTCATGGTGCTCATAGGAGCGCCAGTGCCTTCTGAAACAGCTGATAAGTGGGGGTCCCGGGTGTCAGAACCACATCGATCAGATACTGATGACCTATCCTGAGGTCAGTATAAAAAATTTCAGAAAATCCTTTTAAAGGGGTTTACCCCTTTGAGTATTCTGGAGCAGTATGTTACCACTATAGCCAGTCATTGGCTGGAGCAGTGCAAGTGAACATGCCCATGGTCAGCAGGATGTAAACAACATGGGGACCGGTAGATGAAGACCACAAGGGAAGTGTAGATGACCGGAGTGGTGCGGAGTAGAAAAGTTTGAATCTTCTGTTTCACGGGGTATGCCGGGGGCACTGAGGTAGTTACAAAAAGAGACATCAGGAGACGTTACAGATACTCTTTAAGCATACGTGAACTGAGGATGTTGGATGTGAGCTTCAGCACAGATTCTTTTTGCCGCACAGCTTTCAAGACCACCCCAAGAATGTACAGGTCTATTTTTGGTGCTGTTACCCCTCGCAAAGCCTCAGTGGGAGCCTGCTCGTGGTTTAGCTCCATTAATTGCAGATGATCCTAGAGTGGGTCTGCATGAAAACCCACAGCAGAAACCACAGCACAGCAGTTACAACTGTGGGATACATGAAGAATTTTGACACAAAGTCCTCCATGTGAACCTTCACTTACTGTATATAACTCTATTGTCACCACAGCACTTTAGTGGTTCATTATCACTGACCTCATCTACTCTTGAGTCTAAAAAATTAATGAGTAACTAAACTTTGAATTAAGTTTGCGGTAAAATGTCCTAAATGCCCTAATAATACTTTTTGCATTATACTTTATTAATGGATTTTTAATTTTAATACAGTTTTCCCTCCCTAAAGCGCACCTTCCCCTGCACATTTTAAATTCACTTTTCTCCACATTGCTGACTTGTCAGTGGTGTACAGAGTATGGAGTCTTCACTTTATGAATGGGGCCACAGAGAGTCGATGCTTTCCCTATCACACCTCAGGAGGCAGTTGAAGGATGAAACTGAGCATGTGCGGCCTTCTCAGTGAGCAGGACAAAGAAATAAGAAAAAAACAAACAGCAGGTGGCGCTATACAGATTCATTTTATTGAATAACTCAGTGGCTATGCTAAATTTTAAATTGCATGCAATTACAAAAGTATTCAGATCCAAGTGCTGGTTTGAAAACTGTAGAATATTTTTCATGGGGCATCCCCTTTAAATACAAAAAGTCACTGGTGACTTATTCGTTAACTGCTCGCTTCAACCTGCATAGTCCTCTTGTGCTGTTACCCATTGTATACTTGTTTGCAATGAAGCAAGTTAACTAATTTTAGAAGCACATTCTATGGTTCAAGTTGCTAATGAAGGTTTCTTCCTAAGGTCTTTGTTTATTTAAGCCGAGCATCAAGGAGGGAAGAAGTCAAGCAACACAGAATAAGAATGTACCCACCTCATGAAAAACTTGGAATTCAGTGAGTTAAGGTAAAAAACTAAATTACACAATAATTACCCAGTTCCTGTGGTTCTTTAGTATTACTAAAACAATGTACGAAATTAACAGAGCCAAACACTGAAAATAGACTGTAATGAGCCATGCAATTTTAGATTTTAATCAGTTGGGAAAGCATTTAAGGTTTGAGGATTGTGGAGCGGATAGCTGTATTGTTTTATGGGGACAGTGGCTATAGGAATAGAGGCCCAATAGATGTGGCTGTTTTACCCTGAAACCACCATGAATTTTAATTTTCTGCATCGACTTAATGCAGCGGGAACAACAATTAAAGATGTATGAGGTGGTAACGAGTACCTTCCACATGTCGATTAACCCAAGAAAGGAGAATGAATTGAGTTTGTCAGCTGCTCTGCAAGTCTGCATTTATCCTAGCCATCACCGGATCTATAGAAAAACAGGGTTATTTTTGTTTCATAAGAACACACTATAATTGTATAGAACATTGCATGGTTCCATCTGCTCACACACCCACTACTCTTTTTTCATCCTTCCTTTCAGTGAAATGTAGGATCAGCCACTGTCAAACACTTATGAAGCAACAGCTGAAAATCCATTTATTTGGAGATGAATCAACATTGTATAAATTGATGTTTTAAATACATCTTTATAGCTTGAGAGACTCGCAGGACCATCATTTGTAGATTGCTGGGATGTACATATAAAAGGGCTATTCTATACATATATTAACATACATTACATAAAACAAGAAAACTGTTAGGGGGCTATTACTGGTTCACGTACTGTTCTGCTGCACCTGTGCTTGCTGTGGACTCAAGTTGAAAGTACAGGTACAGACTGGCAGTTAGCGTTAAAGGGGTATTCCGGTTGAAGCTATCCACAGGATAGGGGATAACTATCAGATCAGGTGGGGGTCCTACTGCTGGGACTCCCACTAATCATGAGAACGGGGGCCTGTACCTCCTGAAGCCCCCTGCAGCTTCTCTGAAAATAACAGAGCAACCGATCGCATATGCAGGCAAACGCCCTATTCATTTCTATGGGAGTTCCAGAGATAGCTATGGGAGTTCCGGAGTACATCGCTCTGTGGATAAGGGATAGGTTTAACCAACCGGAATACCCCTTTAAGGCTAGGGCTATACTATGACTTTTTGTAGAGCGACTGATTAATTTTAAAAATTGAACTACAGCTGCAGTCCAAATAAATTCATCCAGTTGACTGCAATCTTGTGGCCTGCAGTTGTCAAAAAGTCATTCTACAAAAAGTTGCTGTGTAGCCCAGGCCTTACTCCTGACACCGGCCATTTAATATTATACTTTTCTTGTATATATTTTTCTGTCCCTTATAGTACCCCAGACTTGGTGTTTTATTGTATATAGTTAATGCATTGTATTGTAACTGTATGCTTTGACTGTAATTTTCAGTAATGAATATGGTTGGCAAATGGCTAGCAAGAACAGGGCTAACCGGTTCTTCTCCTTTTGGTAGGAGTGAGCTTGTCCCGCTTCTTGCCAGAAAGAGGGGGGAAGGGGGTTCTACAGCAGCCTAAGGCTACATCCACATCTCCGTCAGATATGTTCTGACAGTCTGATCCGGCATAAATGCCAGATGTTGGATGGATAAAAAAGGTATGCAAAGGTATGCAAATACCGAAACCTGGTATTTATGCTGGAAACAGGTGTATCACAGTTAGATCCCATTACAGTCAATAGGGATCCGGCTGTGATCTGTTCAGTTTGGGGAATGCCATCAGGCTGTTCTCTGCTAGAACAGCCTGCCAGAAATGTTCACCACGGATGTGAACTTAGCCTTAGAAAGGAGAGGAAGCACACTGCAGAGCTCCTGTTAAAGATTCTCCTGAAAGATCAACTTTATTCTGCCTCAAGAACATGCAGTACTTGAGAGACAAGACATCAGAGTGAAAAGCTGAAAACTGCATTATTGACACTGCTGAAAGGTGAGGGACTATGGGTCAGACACCCATCACCACCCACATTTGCTAAGAGAACACCGAAACAGAAAGATGCACTCTGCGAATACTAAAAGGTTAAAAATATCAGCTTTATTATACATCAGAAATAAGAATCACACATACCTGGTAAAGACAGAAAACACTACATGACAAGACACCTACTAGTGTAAAAAATAACACACTTCGACCAATACAGATACACCTTACACCATAAAATGCAGGTAGCATAAGTAACAAGGCCACAATGGACGAATACAGATATTCAGACCCAGTAAGCGCCACAAACACCAGCCCCAACGTGTGTTTCGTGTGTTTCAGGGGGACACAAACATATAGACAAAAGAAAGGTATCATTTTAATCAGCATGATCAACCCTAATAGCCCTAATATTTATTATAAACTTAAAGAACTCCCGCAAAATTTTTTAATCTCTGACCTGTTAGAAAGGTGCATGATATAATCTGTAGTGAATGCAATCTTCTTATGAGAAACTCTAATTGAGAGTTATCACCTCTCTTCTTATTGTAGCTGGGTCATGTGACCAACTCCCTGACCTCCAACTGACCCAGGACAGGAAGCCAGTCACTTCTCTATTCATTCCTATGAGACTGAAAGTGAGGCTCCTATAGGAATGCATAGAAAATTAGACTTCCTGTCCGCACATAAGGTGCTGTGTGAGTTAGTGGGTCTAATTCCTAGTCACATGACACAGATAAGAAACTCCAGGATGATATAACTCAAAAATAAAGCTACTGGTGAGAAAATGACATTTACTACAGATTACATCATGTACATTTCTAGCAGGACATGGAATGAAACTTTTTGCAGGAGTTCTTCTTTAATAGGGTTGATCATACTGAGAGAGATAGCTAATGTAATAATAATGTTCAGCACTATCTGAGTGAAAAAAAACTAACTACAAAAACTACAAAGCAAATATCTCTAAAACTAGTGGAAATTTACTAAATGATAAAAGCTGGAAACTTCATCAGAAGCGTATTGTTCCAAATCCTGGTCATTACTGAAGGCCAAGTTCTAAATGTCATTTTATACAAAATGTGAGAACAATGTCATATTAGCTAAAATAATGAATTCAGCACATCAAACATTCACAAGTAAACACATACAAATAAACTACACAAGCAAACGCCTACACAATTCTCTTCTATAACCCTCGCTTCCTTCCCCTTTCTGGCAGCTGAATGGTCAGGCTGGACAAGCGGTGACTTCTTTCCAGCGGCATGTTTTAATAAGTGTCACTTAATGAATAATTCACAGCCCTGTTTACTCCAGTGATCATCACTGTAAACTCATCGGGTAATGATGTGAAAGATTAAATCTTTCTCTGCTGAGGGATGCTGAGTGCTATTTTTCCTACCAATGCAAAGAGATATTTCTCACTAGTGTTGAGCGAATCGAAGTATCCAAAGTGGACTTCGATCCGAATTTCAGAGAAGATTCATTTTGCTGCGAAGACAAATTTCCTGGTGCTTCATGGTAACGAATCAATTTTGCCTGTAATGGCAGTAAAAAAGAAAAAAATCATACTCACCTCATCCATTTAAGCACAAAGGAGCTGCCATGGCCATCTTGATTGAAGTTTCCATTTGAAATCTCACACGGTGCGTCATGAAGTCATCACGCTGGTGATGTCGTATGTCACCACACATGAAAATTGGCATGGGATCTTCAATCAAGATGGCTGTGGCGACCTGTTCACGCTCAAATGGATAAGGTGAGTATTATTATTATTTGTTTAACTGATTACTCTCTAAAAGCTCTAATTTTTTCATCTCAGATGCCACAATCAGTGATGAATGCAGCATCTGAGGGGTTCAATGACAGGGGGCGGCACAGTCGCCGTTCCCCGTCATTGCGCCCGCGGCCCACTACTTACAAAGACATTTTGTAAACTTCCCTCATCACTATTTCTTACTCTGAGAAGAGGTGTAAGAAGCCATAGCTTTAATATTTCTTTCATGGCAGCCTTCTCGTGGCTGAACAGCAGCATGGCTCAGAAGGGTGACCGTTACCTCTGTAGTCTCCAGTTACAACCCTGTTTTTATTGCATTCAAAACTATAGCAACACCTGACATAATTATGGCAGATTATTACCATATTTATAATGGGTAGGCTAGTGAGACATCAATGCAAGTAAAAGGAATGATGCAGGAACACTATTCTTGTGTGAAATTGCCTCCAGGAATCACCTTAAAGAGCTGCTCTAGGAGGTCCCATAGATTCAGATGTAGCATTGCCTGCTGATGATTATAATCTCATATTTTATTTATAAAAATATATTTGTCCTATTAATCATCTTCAGGACAGTTTTCCATTTGTTCGCTATGGGCAGGACCTATAGCTCTTCTTATACTGATACTACTTCCTGAAGATACTGAGAAGACTGGAACAGGTTGGGGAGCTTTGTTAACACACATAACTTAACAGAATATTTTTTATATCTAAATAGTTCCAAAAATTCTTAGCCGATAAATTTTATAACCTCTGTTTAAAGAAGTAGGAACTTCACTGTGAAGTACAATCTGCATTGAACTGCTTTAAAGTGTCTCTTCTCTGCTTTGAGTGACAGCTAGGGATAAGCAAATCCAAACTGCAAAATCCAGGTTCAGGTTTTGTGTTCGGGTGATTTTGTAACATGGCTATATCGGAAAATAATAGCATTGTTAAGACAGAATGCAAAAGAATATGGCCGTTTACTGGTAAAAAAAACAACAACTAACCTCATCCACTTGATCGTGCCGCAGCAGTCTCTTCTATCTTCATTCAGCAGGACCTGCGACCACGTGGAATGGCGGGGTGATGTCATCGCGCACATCACAGGTCCTTTGGTAGGTCCTGCTGAATGAAGATAAAATAGACTACTATATCGCAATCAAGTGGATGAGGTGAGTTGTTTTGTTTTTTTAACCCTTAATGGCCATATATTTTTGCCTTCTGTCTTAAAGGGTTTCTGTCATCAGAATTTAGCCTACAAAACCGAGTGTCATTTGCAAATCGCAAATGACACCTGATGACAGAAAGCCTTCTTTTATAGAAATCTGTACGGTAGTTTTTGTTAAAATAGCGTTTTTATAATATGCTAATTAGGCCCCCTAGGTGCAGTAGGCGTGAACCCTGCACCTAGGAGCGGCCGTAATAACGCCCCTTGTGTGCGCGATATGGGTCTTCAATCTGGAAGATATGGAGCGGAAAGCCATGGAACCACTATGGAGCACTTCTGTGGCATTTCAGCATGTGCCTCTGCACCTCAAAAAAATAGAACATGCTCTATTTTTTTGCAGTATGGATGGACTGTTGACCCATTCAAGTTACCCGTGCATTGGGGATCACAATTTGCGGCCTCCAATGCACGCCAATTGTGGCACATATTCGTGTGCATGAGCCATAAGTCCAAAATTATGTGTTGATTAATTTTCTAGAATATCTTTATAGCACTTAGATCTCAACTTTCTGATACAAAATGCTTAATCACGTGGTATAGCCATAACATCAAAAGATTAGATTTTTGAGTATCTGACAGTGGCTTTCTCCCCTCTTCCCACAGATTACACATACAAGTTTAGGTGAACATGTATGTGTATTAGGAAGGAATCGGGAAAGATAGCTGTTGACCAAACGATCTTTTGGGATGCCTGTGTATGGGAGCCTTAAAAGGGTTTTTGGAGACTTAAATACTGATGACCTGTCCTCTACATCAGTATCTGACTGGTGTCATTCTGACACCAGGGACCCTCGCCAATCAGCTGTTTGAGAAGACACTGGTTCTCCTGTGAGTGCAGTGGCCTTCTTTGTGCTTACCAAGCACAGCACCATACATTGTATAGCGGCTATTCTTGTAATCACAGCTTAACTCCATTCACTTCTATGGGGCTGAGCTGTGCCTAGGCCATGTGACCAATGAATAGGTCATCATTTGGTCTAGGGAAATCTGCAAGAAGGCCGTGGCAATACTGCAGGTGTCAGATCCCCACCGATCAGATACTGATGACCTGATGATCAGTATTTAAGTCTTGAAAACCCCTTTAAGTTAATTCTTTTTTAAAAGTTACTACTTTTTGTTCCATGTTTAAAGTTATTTAATAGTGTAATATCTTTGTACTTGAAAAAATAAAGTCTTTCTATGATCTCAGGGTACTCCCTCTCCCTTCCAGAAGCTCTGATCAATCACCCTCTCCTTAATGGGCCCAACAAGTCAAAGATTCAAGTCAGTAGACTCAACTTGTATAGCACTTATGTACAGTCTAAAGCTGAACCTTGTGAAATGAGCCGATGACATGTTGGGCCCATAAAGGGAGGATAAGAGAGCAGAGAAGGAAAGCTGCAGTAGGGAAGTGTCCAGGACGAAAAGAGCAGTACACAGCTACATAGGTTATTACATTATTCAGTAATTTTGATCATGAAACTAACTAATCTGTAATTTCATTTTACTGGAATAGCCCTTTAATGTCAAAATAGGTTGAATAAAAACTAATTATTATATGTTATATGCCACTTTTTGGAGTATAAAGGTGTTTTGTGACAAAATCTGTGACTTTACCCTGCTCACAACACTTTTGTGAAATGGCGTAAAAAGGGGGCATGGCGTGGGCGAGCCAGCCGTCCTGTCTCATCATTTTCCATGCCAGTTTAAGATGTGTAAAATGACCTTAAAGGGGTTGTCCAAGTTATTTTCTGTTCTTTGAATGTTTCTAACTAATCAAATGTAACACTTTTGCTTCTACAGTTGCTGGTTTCTCAGATTTCACTGAGGGTCACATGACCTGTGATGTCAGCTTCTCTCCCTGCTCTGCTGATGTTTTGTGCACAAAAGTAATAAAAAAAGGAAAAAAAGCCACTAGAATGGCGCCAAGTCCTCTAAAATCCAAATAAAACTACAGGATTAAAAATGCACAAATGTGGAAATGTACCATCAATCATCCAAGTAAACAAGTCTATTGGATAAAATAATCCAAATAGTGCCAAATTCAAAATATATGATAACTTACTTCAACGGGGAGGTGGTTTGCAGGATAAAGCTCAAGACACCAACAGACACATCCCCCCAGCTGAGGTCGCTTGTAGAATATTAGGAATCACAGCAGCCCAAGGACTGTGCTTCAGGGAGATCCCTTTATTGGTATAACAAGTAAAGCTTAACGTGTTTCGGGGGTCCCCCTTCATCACTAGCAAGTAAATAGTGGTACAAACACACATAAAAACAAACACATACAAAATATCTGGTGCTGTCTCTTTTAATAATGGTCAATTCCCACCCAAACAAAAATGTATGGACGGAAATGAGGATTTGCGTTCCACTTAGGAACGCATATGGTAACTGATACAAATCTATATAGAAAATAAACAGGAAGCTAAAGTATAAGACAGCATTATTGGTGGCAGTGGTTTCGTGCACAGAGAGATCAGATAAGAGTCACTGTGCTGGACACTTCCCCCTGCACTGCCGTCTGCTCTGTGTCTCCTTCTCCCTGGATTTATTAGCAAGCATTAACCCCTTGAGCCAGCACAGACTCAGGGCTGAAGGTTTTACTGAATAGCTACAGACAGTGAGGAGACAAATGCTGGACACAGGAGCTGACAGAGGAGTTCTGCAGAGCATTGCACAAGCACAGGTAGGGGAAAGATCCTGTGTGTATCATCAGTGTCATTGTACAGCTAGGACTTGTAGTCCTACACATACAACATGCTGCTGAGTATCCTAGCAGGCAGACTTGTCACTCAGGGAAGCACTTGTATTCACTCCCTTTACAGAGCAGGCAGAGGGCAGAGATTGTTGTTACTGCAGGTAAACAAAGGGCCGGAACCAGGGAAGTGAGGAAATACTGTGTATATATATATATATATATATATATATATATATATATATATATATTTATATATGCCTAAAACTTGCTTAACTTAGTTATATATTGCTGCCCATCAGATTTACAGTGCTATATTTTTTTTTTCATAACTCAGACAACCCCTTCAAACTACACCAGCAAGGGAGCTGTTGTAAATGAAAGCCTTTGAAGCACCAGAAATGACAAATGGACCCAGCATGCATGTGGAACCAACACCCCCTGAATTTTATGGAGGCCATTATGTGCATAACAGGTAGGAAATAGTGTTAGGTTCCCGTCTTACAGAGATCGCCTTGATGTTTGGCAGATGGGCCCAAATACTTTTGTACAAAATATATTTGCCAAGAATCTCAAATTTACTAAATAAATGTAGCATTATCATCAAAATATTTTATATTACTATGGTATTTTTGTACTTTATTTGGTTTGCAGAGTGCTGTTGCATTGTATTTCTTTTCTTTGTGTATCTAGCCATAGCAACATGCACCTGCACACTGGGATGTGCTGAATGACCCCCCCCCCTTTTTTTCTTTGTAAATTAAAGCATGTCGCACGACCAGTGGCAGCAAGTGCCAAAGTTATGTAGAGGCGCATCCACTGGCAACGCACAGGAATTAATAAATGTCTGTCTTAATAAATGTCCTCCTTAGTGCTTATAAAAGACACATAGAGTTTTTTAAAATATGTTTATGCTGGTCCCAAGCTTTTAGGAAAATGTTAAGGTTAAACATTTAAGTTAAAATTAATCAAAATTATGTAATGCAAACTTTTATTTCAGAACAGGCAATTTGTTTCAGATGAATCGTGTAAAAATGGCGCCTAGTGCTATTTTCCTGTGAATATTGGTAGGGAGAACCATGGGGGAGGAAGGTGGATCAGATGACACTGAGAAGAAGTGGGGAGGATACTCTGTTTAATTCAAAGCCTGAAAGACAGCCTGATCAGCTAATCAGGAGGCAGTATACAGCCAGGTACTTCTGCACAAAAAGAGGAATTGCCATTCTGTCTTCCAATTGCAACCTAAAAGGATGTCTTGTGGCAGTGTCTGACAAAAAGCTATTACAGACACAAACTACTATTCTAGTGTGATAAAGACAATATAATCAGAGCATAGGGAGAGAAAAGGGGATATAATTGAGTATATTTTGGGGACTTTGATCAGGGAAAGCATATAGTGAGACTGAGGGAGCGAGGGACTGGTCATTCAAAGCTTGCTGGCAACTAGTTCTGCATTACCTTATTGTTATAAAATCATGTCTTTCTGTAAGAAGAGGCAAGCAGCCTTTTTTTGTACAAAAGTTTCAACTAGGGATGAGCAAATCGACTTTGGATGATTCACATAAAATTTTGTTGTAATACTTTACGGAGCGGGAGCTTTAGAATGTATTGGCTCCAAATGAGCCAAAGTTATTACTTCTCGAAGTCTCACAAGATTTTGTGTAATAACTTTGTGAATTCATAATTACTGTAAAAAACCTTGGTACCGAACTCGAGTTCGGTTCCAAGGTACCTGTCACGCTCTGGTGTGGGGGGGAATATTCCACACCAAGCGCACGAGGAAGAGGGGGGAAAGGAAATGGGATTAGGCCTGGAACTAGTGAAGGCAGATGGTTACCTCCTATTGAAACCCTGACTCCAATCCTGGCTTACTAACAGTATGAAATGGCCTAGAAGGTAGGCGAGTTCATACGCTGGAAACCTGGGACCCTAACTGTCCCTGAAGGACCCTGAAGCCAGTGACTGGAATGAGACAAACTGTTCCTCCACCAACCTGGACGAATAGTAGTCTCCCCTCAGGCCCAAACACCAAAACACAGGGAAGATATACAGTACACAAATAAACGAAAGGGAAAGAAGACACTTAACTGTCCTGAAGATAATGGCAGCAATGGGATCTCCACAGAGAAACACACACCAGCAGACCACAGACACCACAGAAAGTATAAACCGCACAGCATGGTGGGAGAAGCAACACTAAATAGACAAAGATAATTGATAAAACACCTACACCTAAAGGGGGAGGGTGTGGTGAATGCCAGCAACAAAACAACCAAAGGGGAACCTGTCAGTTTAACCCACGGGTTGCCAATCTGACAGATCTCCTGATACCTATCGCAGGAATGTCCGTGACAGTACTACTAGGAACTGAACCCGGGTTCGGTACCAAGGTTTTTTTTTACAGTAATAACTAATATTGGTAGTAGTGGCACTTGTAGCTACAGTGGTGACAGTAGAGACAGTGGTAGCAACAGTGGCACTTGGGGCAAATACAGAGCAGGGAATAAGAAGGGGGCCAAGAGGCACACAATGACATATCACAGTCTGAGAAAGACTGGCATGGGGATTGGAGTACTAGCACATAACGCGGCATAACCCTTTACTGTAGGAAAATAGAACTGGACACCAGCAAGTGCACAAGATTGTTCTCCTTCTCCCAATCTCATGTGTGGCAGCCAGGCTGCATCCACATGCAGTACAGTGTCCTTGTCATCATAATCATCAGTTACTGATTCTCCAGCTCAAACTATTCCTTCTCCTGCCCTGCTCCATTGGCAGCCATCAATAACGGAATTTGTGGCCAGGAAACATCTGTACATGCCCAGCAATCTGCTGGTGTACAACTTGGCTGGAGCACCTGTTATGGGCAGGGACAGTACATGTCTTTCACAGTCCACTAGGTCAATGTTTTTCATGGCAGCAGCAGGAGCCAGTTCAGTCTCATCAACATGATGGAGCAGTTTTTCCAGGCTGACACAAATCAGCAAAGTGAGATATACACTGACGAGCAAAAGGGTAATAATGTTTTGAACTTTTGACTTTCAGGCTCCATATCTTACCATCCACTACAGCTTCGAATGTGAGACTACAATCATCTTGGCTATCTCATACATAAATTAGACTTGCAACTATTTAACATATGATTAGTTGTGCGGCTTCTTGTCATGTAACTGCATGGTTACTGTTTTGCTCCTGGTGGTAGAACAATCTTTTTCTTCTTGTATACTACAAATTACAACCTATTCTCACATTCCCTAATAGCTCAGTGTGTTACTAGTTCTATTCAGTGGTTCGGATTCAGGAGCAGTCATGAAGAAGATTTCCCAAGAAAAGAGAAACAGCATCATCCAGATCATCAATAGTGGTATCTCGGCCAAGAAAATTGCCAAACTGCATCATGTGAGTGCCATGAAAGTTGTAAGAATATGACATAAAGATCATCCATCCATTCCAAAGCCAAGAGGTGGACGTCCAGGCAAAATATTGGATTCAGCAAGTCGGCTCATTACAAGGTCTATCAGTTCTTGGGTTTTTTACCCTTGCTATAATCCTACCAAAGATAGGCCTGTGCTCATACTGATATTTTTAACTTCATTATTTTTTCTCCTATTTCCAATATATTTTTAACGAATGTATCTTATAAAAGTAACGTTTTAATCATTCTAATGACACAAGTGATAATAGGGCATATATAGTCTCATGACTTTATGTAAAATGATGGTAGTCTCACATTCGAAACTGTAGTGGATGTTGATATATGGAGCCTGAAAGTCAAAATTTCAAAACATTGTTACCGTTTCGCTTATCAGTGTACTTCCTGAATGACCAAGTTCAGTCCTACCTCGACTCTGGTCTTTCTCCAGGGCATACCATTTTCCCTGATCGAATGGACTTCTGGGCAGCCAGATTGGAAAAGTGGCCAGAACTGGCCCAGTTTGCTGTCTCTGTACTGTCTTGTCCAGCCTTCAGTGTCATATCAGAGATGGTTTCAGCATGGCAGGTGGCGTTATCCCAAATGGACAAATGGACAAACTTGTCCTCCACCAGTGTACAAAACATCACTTCAGTCAAAATGAACAATGCTTGGATCTGTAAGGATCCGTGAGGTGATCACACACCATCAGCTGATCCCTATATATAGGCTTTGCTTCTCATATAAATCCTCTCTATAGCCATCTGTGAACAATGCAGATGAATGGCATACATTTGTTCAGTCTGTGGTTTGGGAATGGATGTTTGGTAATATTGCTGGCATGTTGGTGCCCTTGCTCACAGGCTTTTGCATTTTCTTTATAAAACACAAAAAAACAAAGGGTGAATGGAAAGCTGGACAGATCTTTAATTTATAATGAAACACACATATCTCTCTCATTTAATAATGCACAGGCCACGGCATATTAAGTATTAACAATGTATTGTGTAAAGCGTCTATACTTTAATTTATAATGTGTAAAGTACCCACAACTGGGCATCCAAGGCACTGTGAAGAAGAGGCAGAAGTAAGTGCCAGGTACGTAGTTAAAATGAAGAGAAGCGGGCAAGCTGAGCAGCTTTGGCAGAGTAGAAGCAATGAAAAGTTTGATCTGTGCCTTGTTGTAAAATGTGTTTGTTATTTAACATTCAGATTTGTAGCTTTACACTGTAACTCCTGCTTAGAAGATAAAACTAAATTGCTTTGAAAGTGAAGCTCTACTTTTGTGAAGCAAAAATGATTAGTTAGTAAATAGCTCTTATAATGTATTTACAAGCCCACTGTTTAGTAGAATGGCAGCTGAGAGCACTTCATAAAACCGCTACAGTCAGTTCTTTATGTCTTTAAAAGAACGTCTCCCAGCACAACCGATACACAGTGCAACTAGCGCAGGGCCAGAGAGGGCGGGGCATGACACAGGGAATCCCTGTATCATGTATAATTTCAGCCCTGCACTTGGCCTATCAGTTTATGTCAATGATTCCTAAAAAGGGCATTCCGATTCATTGGATTTGAGTCTACTTTGAAAGCATTGTGCAGGTTTTACAAATGTCTAATACACTGTAATAAACGTTTTAGCACTAACAATATCTACTTACTTCATAGTCTCCCTCCCTCCTACGTCCCTTAGTTACGACCTGTCTGCTCTCTCCTGCTGATGGTCGATCATGCTCAGTTTCTCTGCTCTGTGTCTAGTCCTACCTTTGTGAATGAGCATTCTCTTGCACCTGGGACTAGATCTGGTATGGGCTTCTCAGTTCTGAACTTTCTGTCTGCTGAGAGAGGGAGCTGACAGCTGGTTCCACAAGGCATGTACGGGAGCTGTGCTGTAAATCACATGAAGCTGGCTTGCTGCGTAATCCTGACCTATAGCAGTAAACTGAGGTTTTGTTACAGCTTTTTGTGTTTCTTTTCAGCTTGCCTATGTAGATCTTGCTCAGAGGTCAATTGGTCTTTCCCTATCTGCTTCATCTGTTACTTTCTGTTTTAAACTGCTTTCTGTGTCTATGGTGGTCATTTATTATCCAGAAATACGTCTATAATTATTTATACATTTATTTTCCAGAAATGCATGCCACATTTTCCAGATTTTATTTATTACACACACATTTAAGTTTGCGGGTGTAATAAGAAAAAATGTGGAAAAGTTCAAGGGGTAGGAATACTATATCAAAGCACTCTATCTATCTACTGCATCTATCTATCTATCTATCTATCTATCTATCTATCTATCTATCTATCTATCTATCTATCTATCCTCTCTATGTGTATATATATATATATATATATATATATATACAGTACAGACCAAAAGTTTGGACACACCTTCTCATTCAAAGAGTTTTCTGTATTTTCATGACTATGAAAATTGTAGATTCACACTGAAGGCATCAAAACTATGAATTAACACATGTGGAATTATATACTTAACAAAAAAGTGTGAAACAACTGAAAATATGTCTTATATTCTAGGTTCTTCAAAGTAGCCACCTTTTGCTTTGATTACTGCTTTGAACACTCTTGGCATTCTCTTGATGAGCTTCAAAAGGTAGTCACCTGTCATGGTTTTCACTTCACAGGTGTGCCCTGTCAGGTTTAATAAGTGGATTTCTTGCCTTATAAATGGGGTTGGGACCATGAGTTGTGTTGGGCAGAAGTCAGGTGGATACACAGCTGATAGTCCTACTGAATAGACTGTTAGAATTTGTATTATGGCAAGAAAAAAGCAGCTAAGTAAAGAAAAACGAGTGGCCATCATTACTTTAAGAAATGAAGGTCAGTCAGTCTGAAAAATTGGGAAAACTTTGAAAGTGTCCCCAAGTGCAATCGCAAAAACCATCAAGCGCTACAAAGAAACTGGCTCACATGAGGACCGCCCCAGGAAAGGAAGTCCAAGAGTCACCTCTGCTGCGGAGGATAAGTTCATCCGAGTCACCAGCCTCAGAAATCGCAGGTTAACAGCAGCTCAGATTAGAGACCAGGTCAATGCCACACAGAGTTCTAGCAGCAGACACATCTCTACAACAACTGTTAAGAGGAGATTGTGTGCAGCAGGCCTTCATGGTAAAATAGCTAATAATAATATTATAGCTAATAATAATATTATAATATTAAAATAATAGGAAACCACTGCTAAGGACAGGCAACAAACAGAAGAGACTTGTTTGGGCTAAAGAACACAAGGAATGGACCTTAGACCAGTGGAAATCTGTGCTTTGGTCTGATGAGTCCAAATTTGAGATCTTTGGTTCCAACCACCGTGTCTTTGTGCGACGGAGAAAAGGTGAACGGATGGACTCTACATGCCTGGTTCCCACCGTGAAGCATGGAGGAGGAGGTGTGATGGTGTGGGGGTGCTTTGCTGGTGACACTGTTGGGGATTTATTCAAAATTGAAGGCATACTGAACCAGCATGGCTACCACAGCATCTTGCAGCGGCATGCTATTCCATCCGGTTTTTCCGTTTAGTTGGACCATCATTTATTTATCAACAGGACAATGACCCCAAACACACCTCCAGGCTGTGTAAGGGCTATTTGACCAAGAAGGAGAGTGATGGGATGCTACGCCAGATGACCTGGCCTCCACAGTCACCAGACCTGAACCCAATCGAGATGGTTTGGGGTGTGCTGGACCGCAGAGTGAAGGCAAAAGGGCCAACAAGTGCTAAGCATCTCTGGGAACTCCTTGGAATACCATTTCAGGTGACTACCTCTTGAAGCTCATCAAGAGAATACCAAGAGTGTGCAAAGCAGTAATCAAAGCAAAAGGCCTCATTGACAAAGGCCTCATTGTGTCTGGGCTGAAACGTTGCTAAGGGTAATAAAAATGTCCACACCTTTTCACCATATGTTGGAGTGCTGCCTTATTTTCTGTGGATTTAAAGCGGATTCATTTACCAAGTATCCTGAGGACTTGCACCCACATTCCTGTTTTTTCAACTGTGCTGCTGGGCTTTCTGTTTTATATATATATATATATATATATATATACACTCACCGGCCACTTTATTAGGTACACCTGTCCAACTGCTCGTTAACACTTAATTTCTAATCAGCCAATCACATGGCGGCAACTCAGTGCATTTAGGCATGTAGACATGGTCAAGACAATCTCCTGCAGTTCAAACCGAGCATCAGTATGGGGAAGAAAGGTGATTTGAGTGCCTTTGAACGTGGCATGGTTGTTGGTGCCAGAAGGGCTGGTCTGAGTATTTCAGAAACTGCTGATCTACTGGGATTTTCACGCACAACCATCTCTAGGGTTTACAGAGAATGGTCCGAAAAAGAAAAAACATCCAGTGAGCGGCAGTTCTGTGGGCGGAAATGCCTTGTTGATGCCAGAGGTCAGAGGAGAATGGGCAGACTGGTTCGAGCTGATAGAAAGGCAACAGTGACTCAAATTGCCACCCGTTACAACCAAGGTAGGCAGAAGAGCATCTCTGAATGCACAGTACGTCGAACTTTGAGGCAGATGGGCTACAGCAGCAGAAGACCACACCGGGTGCCACTCCTTTCAGCTAAGAACAGGAAACTGAGGCTACAATTTGCACAAGCTCATCGAAATTGGACAGTAGAAGATTGGAAAAACGTTGCCTGGTCTGATGAGTCTCGATTTCTGCTGCGACATTCGGATGGTAGGGTCAGAATTTGGCGTCAACAACATGAAAGCATGGATCCATCCTGCCTTGTATCAACGGTTCAAGCTGGTGGTGGTGGTGTCATGGTGTGGGGAATATTTTCTTGGCACTCTTTGGGCCCCTTGGTACCAATTGAGCATCGTTGCAACGCCACAGCCTACCTGAGTATTGTTGCTGACCATGTCCATCCCTTTATGACCACAATGTACCCAACATCTGATGGCTACTTTCAGCAGGATAATGCGCCATGTCATAAAGCTGGAATCATCTCAAACTGGTTTCTTGAACATGACAATGAGTTCACTGTACTCAAATGGCCTCCACAGTCACCAGATCTCAATCCAATAGAGCATCTTTGGGATGTGGTGGAACGGGAGATTCGCATCATGGATGTGCAGCCGACAAATCTGCGGCAACTGTGTGATGCCATCATGTCAATATGGACCAAAATCTCTGAGGAATGCTTCCAGCACCTTGTTGAATCTATGCCACGAAGAATTGAGGCAGTTCTGAAGGCAAAAGGGGGTCCAACCCGTTACTAGCATGGTGTACCTAATAAAGTGGCCGGTGAGTGTATATATATATATAAAGCTGAGTGTATGTATGTGTATATATGTGTGTATGTCCGCTAAAGGAATCCGCACTGTCGCAGCTATAATCACGAAATTTAGCACACAGGTACATCAGGTGTCCAGGAAGGTTTTAGACCAGGTCTCAGCTCTTCAGGACGTACCGTTCCTGATATATTCCCAAAAAATGCATTAGCCAATAGAAGCCTGGTCACATGACCCTTATCAGCCAATAGAAGCTCACAGGCCCTTAGCCTCCACATACAGACAGTTTTACACCAGGTTTCCATAACAACCCAGCCAGTTTTCTTCACTGCTGTAGGTCTGCTTTAAAGGGGGAGGGCGCTGTGGATGACACTGTTAAAGGGGTATTCCGGTTACTATAAATATACCTTAAAATATAAATATACCTTATGTTTTAGACTAATTCATCATCAATCATTACCTAATATAATGTAAATTTCACATATTTACCATTCAGTAGTAATGAAAGATGTTTTCTTCCACTGCTACCCACTGTGTTTCCTCATAAATTACCATGGCATCGACCTGTAATTCAGGCCACCCTCAAAAGAAGGACTTAAAAGCCACGACCCAGACAGGCCACTCTGCAGCCAACAGGGATTGCAAAAATGAAGGTAAAAATCAACTTCTGTCAGCTGCAGGGGTAGAAGGAAGGGTGACTTTCTCCTTGCAGCTCATGCTCAGACTGCACAGTGCTGCTGTCTGAGAGTGAGCTGTTAAAAAGGACATCCCTGTTTCCATCCAGGCCCTGCGCCGGATGAAGGACAGGGAGTCTGAAGCCGGCCTTAAAACGGACCTCTGGCCACCCTAGGGGCAGGCTGCTGTGGAGGTCACAGTTAAAGGGGAGAGCGCTATGGATGTTACTGTTAAGGGGGCAGGCTGCTGAGGAGGTCACTGTTAAAGGGGCGGGCACTGTGGAGGTCACTGTTAAGGGAGGAGGGGAATGTGGAGGCCACTATTAAAGGGGCAATGGGGTACTGTGAGGTCACTATTTAGGGAGCAGGGTACTGTGACAGTCACTGTTAAAGGGTCAGTCGCTGTGGAGGTCTCTTTCATGGGGGACAGGAATGGTGGAGTTCAGTTAAGGGGACTGTGACCTATGGTCCGTGTTAAGGGGTGGATGCTATAGAGGTCACTTAAGAGGGTGGGCCCCTGTGGAGGTCACTGTCAAGGGGGTGAGGTGCTGTGGAACTCACTGTTAAAGGTGCAGGTTGCTGTGAAGGTCAAAGTTAAGGGGGTGAGCACTGTGGGGGGAGTCAGTGTTAACGGTTGGAGGCTGTGAAGGTTACTGTTAAGGAGGCGGGGTGCTGTAGAGGTCACTCTCGATATCTTTTAACGATGCACACATAAACATTAAATGAAATATACCCAGGCGAATCCGGGTCCTTCTGCTAGTATATCTATATATACACTTATTGGAGTAAAAGGATGTTTATTGAGGAAAACTGTACTAGTCCCTGTTGGGCTACCCCTAGTCTGGATTTAAGATGAGATATATAAGACATAAAGGTTTCATATGCCCATTTGCCACAGATGTCCCAACTGGGCCTGTAGATCCCACACACTCATAGGTTGCTGAAGCTGCTGCCCCAGCTGGTCTCATAAATGCTCAATAGGAGATAAATCTGGTGAATGGGCAGGCCAAGGAAGTGTTGCAACTGGCGGACAAATCCCTAGGAACTGCCCTGCACACCTCACTGAACTGTTAGTGTCCCTCTTATCATTACTAGGGGTGACAGACTGTTATATGAGATGGCTCCCGAGATTATCACACCAGCAGTTGGAGCAGTGTGTTCCTCCACAGCAATGGGATTGAAATGCTCGCCACTAAGACTCCATACTTGAACCTGATTGTTGTGGGATCCCAAACAGAACCTGGATTCATCGCTAAAAAAGGTTAAGTTCTAGTCTGTAGCAGTCCAGGTTCACGACACCATTGCAAACTAAGGTGAATGTGGCTGGCTGTCAATGGCAGGACACATAATCAACACCATGACACCCAATTTCCTTCTGCTAAGTGCTTGAAAATAGTCTGGGCAGAGAGAGGGATGAGTAATGCATGTTCTACCTGTGTCTGGAATGGTGGACAATGAAACTGTGGGAGCTGCTCACGCTTGTTAGCGGGTCAAACTATCCTCTACTGGTGGTCTGTCTAGGCTGTTTGGAGCCTGTTCATCATGCATGTGTGCCCTCACTTAACCACTGCTCCAAATCCCTCCTAACTGCTAGGTCAGAACGGTCTAGATGGCAAGCGATTCATCAAAATGACCATCCTGCTTCTGTCAGTCCAATAATGTGCTATCTCCCAAAGTCTGTCAACTGGACAAAAGGTCTTCGAGAGCGTCGTAATGGCATGTCTAACAGTCAACAATCTCTCACCAAGAGGCACACTACCCAAAAGTTGCCTCTGAGAAGCATTTTATACACTCTTGTGGCAAAACCCTGTGTCTAATCAGATCATACCTGTAATCATTTACATGTCTGCCTGAGGCATAAATTCATGCTAAGTTTTGCAACAATGTGACATTTCTATCTGGGAGCATTATTGTTTTCTGTCAACGAATATAGTAAACCACTCCATAGATTACTTCTTTGAGGGGACAAGTGGCACAAAAGTTGTTGACTTAAAAGAACAGGTCAATTTGCCAGAATTTTTCTCTACATTTAAACACAGAATATTGTGGCACTTCATGTCAAAAGGTGTTGACCATGACCATAACTGTCAAGAGGAGTGTGATTATGGTCATGCAATTTACAAGGTCCAGTTATGGTAGGTCAATGTCTCCCAGCCTGTGTGCTGTCCAAAACATAGTTTTTTTATACATTAATTTCAGCAAACTGGGTTCTCAATCCAAATTTCCATATATAAAAGCATGTTTTCTCTGCTAAATTATTAAAACAGTGTCTTCCAGAAGACTAGAACCTGCGGGAAACATATACTCCATCCAACAGTTTCCCCATATTAGTATTTCTACATATTTAAGGATATGAACATGAACATATAAGTTCTCCACAAAGATTCATTCATCCCACACACACTCTTGCTACCATCACATCCTCACCCTATGTCTACTTGCCATTAAGACATCTAAAGCTCTCGGGCATTTCATTAATAATCCCACCTGACAGAGCCAGACACTTCTCATCCCCACAACATCTGCGCACATCCTTGTAGCCTGAAAGTGTTTTCACCCTAGCTTACCCAAACAGCTCTTTTCATGCATCTTGCCCTGGTGAAAATACTACTCCTGACATATGATTGATGAATCATGCTAAAGACAGACAAGAAAGGACCAGGGGATATAGCATCTTTGCACACAATTTGATGCTCCATCAGAGTTTTTCCCAGAGTTGTTAAATTCTAATTCCATAGAAAGTAGAAATTATATACTTGGAATAATATGAGCGAGTGATTAAATAAAAGCAGAATATGCAAAACATTTTTCATAATACATTTCAAATATTTCAAGCAAACCATGTTAGGTTCAGGTTACTAATGCTGTCATATGAACAACTTGTCTATTTTCCTCTCAGCTACACCTAGTACCTGAATTTAAACTGATTGTTTGAGATTATAATAACATGTCTGCCATCTTCCAAAAATAGTGCCACTCTTCTTCATAGATAGAGTCTGATATTGCTTCTCAGCCCCATTCACTTAACAAGGATGGGCAGCAATATTAGACAAAAGCAGAATAAGAGTAGCACTGTAAATGGAAAACAGAATTTTTTTTAATGATGTTATATAACCCTGTTAACATAAAACATGTAAATGAAGGGAAAATAAAAATTCAAATAAAAAAAAAACAAGGGTTGTCTAAGACCCATAAAAAGGAGGTAGTCCCAAGAGTCTCACCAGTCACATACCATTCAATTGATTAGACAGCAGCAATTATGGAACATCAGGGACTGAAAGCAGCAGAAACCCCAAAAGGAGAGCGCTTTTTTTCATCTAGATCCTGTCTTATTTTTTAATTCTGGGACCAAGAACATTTTCTTGGGTTCAGTATTATATCACTGGAAGCAGAAGTGGATTAAGTGGCCCAAATGCTCCGGGCTATTCCTCATGCTTGGACCCAACGGGTACAAAAAAGTATACTGTAGAGCAGGGATCTCAAACTCGTGGCCCTCCGGCTGTTGCAAAACTACAACTCCCAGCATGTCCCAATAGCTGTAGGCTCTCCTGGCATGATGGAAGTTGTAGTTTTACAACAGTTGTAGGGCCACGAGTTTGAGATCTCTGCTGTAGAGTATCTAAACATCATTACTCTGTGCTTCTCCTTCTTGACTTGTCTTCTGCCTTTGATAGTTGCCCACTCTCTCCTGGCACTCCCTTGGCATCAGAGTCCTGCACCCTCCTGGATCTCCTTGTATCTCATCAACAGAGCTTTTAGTGGTTCCCATTCATACAGCACCTCCTCGTCATGCCCCCTCTCTCTCTCTATTGGTGTCCCTCCAGGGTCCCTCCTAGGTCCCATACTTTTCTCCATTTATACGTTCAGCCTGGGACAGCTCATAGAGTCTCATGGCTTTCAATACCACCTCTATGCTGATGAGTCAAATCTTCCTCTCTGGCCCATACATCAATTCCATTCTATCTAGAACCCTTTGTGTCTAACAGCTATATTTTCATTCTTTTCCATCTGCTTCTTAAAACTCAAACACGAGAAAACAGAATTTATCATCTTGCCTCACCCAGCTCGGACTTATCCATTACAGTTAACAGCACTATACTTTCTCCAATCTCAAAGGTCTGCTGCCTTGGGATAACATTTGATTCTGCCCTGTCAGCAGGGTTGCCAACCTTCCTTTCAAATTTTTCTGGACAACTGAACCAAAATTTACGGACAGCCCAAAATTTTTACGGACATACGCCACACCCCCTTTTAAAGGACACACCCCCTTCCACACCCCAGAATAAAGAGGATTGTTCAGTAGTTAAAAATAAAATATGGCATATGGAATCAACAATTTTCAGCTGTTACATCCCTGCCATTCTAGTCTGAGTGCTTTGTGTGTATATGGCTGCAGTGGTGATGCCTGTGACACAATGGACTTTCTGGCATCATTTCTGCTGCCATGTAAAGAAAGACTGACAGGCATGTAACCGGCAAGTGTGCACATCTGTCACAATGTTGGTGTTCTGCACACTGATGTGCAGGTGTATGGCATGTGACCACTGCAGCCAGTTCTTAGCATTAGATCACTGATTGGTGATTGGCTGCAGCAGTAACATACCATAAACCGGCAAGTCCTTGCTGCAGTTTAACAGACCAGAGCTGCATAAAATGGCTCTGAGGACATAGGGCATATTTGGATGGACATTAAATCCGCCAATACCAAACATACAAGATGATACAGCGCACATACTTCTTAAATCCAGTAATGTCTCCCTGATGTAGATGTTCTCTTTTCTCATCTTCTCTATTTGGCCCACACCGCCATGACGAGTTCTTTCAGCCACATCTTCTCACTTTAGATTCCCCACTTTTCTGTTATCCTGCTGCTACCTAAAATACTGTGCCCACTGTGCTCCCCAATGTCCCAAAATACTATACTGTAGCTACAACAACAGTGCCATATAGGTAGGACCCCATATAGTTACAGTGCTCCCCAAAGTCCCACTGATACTAATAATTCTCTCCCAGAGTGCCCTCATTAGTAATAGTGCCCCAACCCTTTAAGCCATGAAGACTGTGGGCACAAAGGTGCAGCCGCCATTTTATTTGGAAAGGAGTTGTAGCAGTCAGTACACTGAGCAAGTCCTTTCCACATAAAATGGCGGCTGCACCAGTTGTGCCCACAGTCTTCTGTCTTCATGGCTTTAAGGGTTGGGTTTATGTGACCAAAATTAACCCTCTTAAACCTGCTGACATTAACGATGTGCTGCTAATGTCAGCAGACCCTAACTGTGCTATTACTGCTCCTAGAGACTACTTTACAAGTAGGAATTCAGCAGTAAGGGGCCATCAATAAACATAATAATACCAGAGTTAGGGTCTGCTGACATTAGCAGCACATTGTTAATGTAAGCAGGTTTAAGAGGGCTAATTGTGGTCACATAAACGGGGTCCAGGTGAACCTTGCCCAACTTCGAGAATCTCAGGGAGCGGTCTACATTGTCCGTCATGTGAGAGTACAAGACAGGGATGGCTTTTTGGGAGAAATAATTCTGGCTAGGAATCTGCCCACAAGCCTCAGCACACACCATTAGTTCCAGACTTCTGCTTTCCTGGCCATGCATTCCATTATCGACCTGGTGTCCCTGTTTTTGTAAAAAATAAACTTTTGTGATATGCAAATGAACCTTACTAGGTGCAAGGGGCGGTAACCCTGCACCTAGTAGCGCCATTTACCCACCTTTATTCACGCCCTCTTGCTTGTGATTGACTGGGCCAGGCAGCTCGCTCTATCTGCTGCCGGCCCTGTCCGTGCTGCAAATCCCGCGCCTGCGCCGTGCGGCCTTCATTCCGCGCAGGCGCAGTGAGTGCTGCTGGCTCCCAGCTTCCTCACTGCGCCTGCGCCGATGACGTCACACTACACCCGGAAGAGAAGGCGGCGCAGGCGCAGTGAGGAAGCCGGGAGCCCGGCAGCCAGCGGCACTCACTGCGCCTGCGCCGAATGAAGGCTGCACGGCGCAGGCGCGGGATTTGCAGCACGGACAGGGCCGGCAGCAGATAGAGCGAGCTGCCTGGCCCAGTCAATCACAAGCAAGAGGGCGTGAATAAAGGTGGGTAAATGGCGCTACTAGGTGCAGGGTTACCGCCCCTTGCACCTAGTAAGGTTCATTTGCATATCACAAAAGTTTATTTTTTACAAAGACGGGGACACCAGTAAGAAAATGATTAACAGATTGGGCATCAGGTGACATTTGCACATTGCAAATGTCATCCTGTTTTATATGCCCAAAACTGGTGACAGAAACCCTTTGAATTTCATGAGGCAGCATATGTACTTGAGTACTGTATCAATACAGAAATTTTCTCACAGTCCAGGAAGGCGGAATGCTATCAATAGACCACTTCTTGCTGCAGATGCCCCATCTTGCCACTCTTGCTCTGCCTACCTCCCATAACGTTGTGTACAGCTGTTGCTGCAGCCTGCATCATGCCACTTATGCCACTTTCCAACAATCGCGTTTTGTACAGCTGCTGCATGCTGCAGCCTGCATCATGCCACTTATGACACATTTTGTATAGCTGCTGCTGCGGTCTGCATCATGCCGCTAATGCCACTTGCCAACCATCACGTTCTCCAAAGACACTTTTTAAAATTTTATAACACCCCTCCTGGTGCCTCAACAGTGTTATCCTGCTCCTACCCCCCAATACTGTGCCCGCTTTGCTCTTCAATGTCCCTAGAAACTATAATGCAGAAATAATGGTGCCATGCATATAGTATCCTATATTAATATCACTTACAAAAGAGCCACCAATTGTAATTTTCTCCCAGAGTGTCTAGTAATAGTGCTCCCTATATTGTCTTAATAGTGATAATGCTTCCCAAGAGTGCCCCCACTAGTAGCAGAGCCCTCCATATTGTGCAAATAATAATCCACAGTAGTAATAATGCACTCATAGTGCCCCCAGAAGTAATAAATACCCTCTATAAGGCATTTCTATAGAGCCCTCAGTAATAATAAGTTCCCCATAGTGGCCAATGTAGTATTAATGCCTCTTATAGTGCCCCCAGCAGTTATAATGCCCCCTGTAGCACTTCCAGTAGTTATTTGCCCCCAGTAGTGCCCAAGTAATTATAATATGCACAATTATTTATAATTTGACCCAGTAGTGCCCCTTGTATTCATAATGCCCCATGTAGTGGCCTCAGTGCCTATAATGTCTCCCTTTAGAGCCCTCGGTATTTAAAATGTCCCCTACCCCAGTAGTAGTGACAAAATAAAAAAAATCACCTCCCTCCCGTCATCTGTGAAGCCAGACACCTCTTCTGGCCGGTGGGTTGAGTTGCCTGCATCACAGTACAGTCAGTTGCGTGGACGTCATTGCACTGCCTGCATCCTGATGCAGGCAGTCACAATGACATCATCACTCTACCTGAGACTCCGTGCAGGCAATCATGAAGATGTCATTGCAAAGCAACTGCCTATGTCTCTCTCTTGGTCTATAAGAGTGAACGGCAGGGATGGGAGCCATTGGCTCCAGTACCCCACCACAATATTTAAACACAAGGCACTGGGCAAAACATCTAGGGCCCAAGCCCTGGATATATTGGCCTAGAGAAACACAGGAATATTGATGGGTGTTTTGGACAGCCATGGGACCCCAGGAGCCTTGGGCCCCTACCAGTCACCCAAATCACCATATTGTAATACACCATTGACTAGCAGTATTATTGAAACATCATTGATAAGAGTGTGAAAGTATCTAATCATAGAGAGACTTCCTTGGGATGGACTCCCCAGACACTTGGTAAACAGTTAATTTTGCCATGGGAAGCGATGGTCAGCCAGACCAATGTAGTAATGATTCATTTTTAATATACAAAAGGCCTTTTAAGAGGCTCTCTGCTCTGGCTCATAAAGGGATTCCAAAGCAGGGGACCTGGCTCTTTGCATCTATATGACATAACAAGGCTTATTGACAGTCTCTTACTTATCCTTCCCATCCTGGCTGGGGGCCCAGAGCCGCTGTCCCTCTTTGTTCTCTCCCACAGTGGCACCCACTACCACAGTCTTGTTCTTCTGGCAGCCCACAGCCTGCACCTTGCTGCCCAGTCTGTTTTCTCCTCCTGTATGGTGCCCGCACCCGCTTTCTGGCTCTTAAAAGACCAGTGTGTCCGTGTCTTAAATCTTCATCAACTGGCTTTCCCAGGCTTATTGATGGTCTCTTACTTATCCTTCCAATCCTCACTGGTGACCCAGAGCTGCTGTCCCTCCTTGTTCTCTCCCACTGTGGCACCCACTACTGGAGTCTTGTTTTAAGCATCAAAATATTGGAATGGATGCTATGGCACCAAATATATGGACACCAAGCAGAGAGGCACTTTGCTACTGGAGAGCCTTGTTTACCAGGACATTAGATACGAGGAACAAATTACAGTATGTGAAGCCTACTGCTATACAACTATACAACTATTAAACTTCTTTTCAAATGCCTGTTATTTTAACTTTTCTAGAAGTTCAGACTAATTGATATAAAATTACTTTATTTTTTTATTTTTCAACTATTCCTATTATAATATACCAGCTATTTTTCTGTGCCCTTCAGCATCATCTACAAAGCTTAAAATTCACTGTCTATCGTGAGATATGCAAAAGCTAAAGTAGTTGACTCAAAAAACTAATTTTCATTGCAAATTAACTTTGCTTTTTCACTGTTTAAATATACCATTATGGAATCCTTTGGAGGTTTTCTATTAAGGATGAATTTTGTAAAGTAAAGCACTGTGGCTCGGAATGGCCTGACCACCCTTGATGATTTTTTTCCCATCTGTTGAATTTTTCAAAGCTCATGAATACATAAAATGAGAATGTTAAGAAATGGCCTGCTAATTACAGGCGTGCTCCCCCAGACAGAACGCTTAATATGACCAATATTAAAAATTACTTAAAATTTGTTACATCCAGTTCTTGGACAGACATGCTAGTTGTAGGTTTTCAGACCCCTTGAGAGGTCCATGAAAAAGCACAGTGTCATTTCTGCTGATTAATCTAAGATATAGATGTCTTATATTTTGGTTATCCTCAGAAGGCAATTTCTTTAGAGGTGTAGTCACACTAATGTCATGGCTCGTATTAAGTACAGAAGTGAGCAGGCTGTGTTGAAATTGTTGTATGATAGATCAAAACCACAACTGATAGACCTAATTTACTTTGAACTTTCCACCATTTAAACGGAAAGAATAGTCTTGCATTTTACACTATTCTTAAGTAATGAAACCACCCCCCACAGAAACCCGACAGATATTGAAAGTACAATTAACAAAAAAAATACTACTAACTTTTCAGTTAAAAAGTAGATCTCCATTTTTTCAGTTATTAACCCATTTAATTTTTAGGTTCAAAATCAGTGTTTCGAACATCGGTGAAAGTCCAAAGTGTGCTGAATTAAAACATGACAAATTTATTAAGCAAATGTATTAAGCAGCACAGGCCTCTTAATAAATATGCTATGTCTCTGCCTGTCTGTGCAACTACAAATCTATTCTGGGTATGAGCTGAGTATGAACACTATAATTTACACCAGTCTATAAAGCTGCAAGGGGGGGGGGGCATTCTCCCTCCAGTTAAGCCCCTGGTGAAAGTGGTAGAAAATAGACAAAAGCCACAAATTTGTGCCCAAGTTAGGCTTGCACCAAACTTTGCTACTTTTGTAAGGCTACTTTCACATCTGTGGCGTGTATTCTGGCAGGCTGTTCAACCAGAATGGCAGTTGGCTCCATTTAGTATATTGGGGTCAGACAGATATTCCATCTGCATTCTGGCGGAAATGCTGAGAATCAGCCGGACACAAACCGCTGCATACTAGTTTGTACCTAGCCAATTCCGGGTATTCTCTGTGGGAACGGCGACAGGATGGCAGTGCAGCAGATGTGAAAGTAGCCTAAGATAGCTTTCTGGAAAGAAGTCATTGATAAATTCTCCCTGCCCCCCAACAAATATTTAAAATTCTGGCTTCCTTTGTAGATTCGTTAGAATCTTTGTTATTTCCGGATCCGGATCTTTTCAGATTCGCTCCGTGCAATTCTTAAATGTTTCTAAATCTTTGTACACTAACGCTACATACGCATTTGATCATTTGTACGCTAATGCATACAAATTCAGTTAAGTAGCGTACTTTTACTGTATGTTTGATATTTGTGCGGAAATGTTCGGATGGGTTAGAGCGGCAAAAAGACCGGGAAGAACCCGGTCACCTGACCTAGGGGGAAGGGCTTGTTCTGATTGGCCCATAGGCTGAGTAAACAAGTTACATCACTTGTGCCGCGCCTACTGAGATGAGCAGGAGCTTGTGAAAGACAGAGAACTGTGTTCTGTTGTTGTTCTGGGCGCCATTACAGATATCAGGGCTAGTGCAGGGCTAGTAATATTAATCAGGCAGGGAGAGTGAGGGAGGAGACAGGGAGAGAGACAAAGACCTGATTGCCTGTCACAGTCAAGTGAAAATGTCTGGCACTGGAAAGCAGAAGGGTTCCACTTCCAGCCAGACCTCGAACTCCAAAAAAACATAAGGTGGCACAGGCTAGTAGCAGTGGCAAAGGACATGTAGGCGTAGCTGCCAGCGGTAGCATTCGTAGTAATTGGCCACTATGCACAATTTTTGGAGGCTCTGGCCTAAAGAGACATCCCTGTCTTCTTCACAGTATGTCAGGAAGGGTTTATTTTTTTAAAAAAAACAGCATGTCTCTAAGACATCAAAAGTACAGGAACACTTTACACATTTAATAATTAAAAAAAGCTTGAGACACTATGAAGACAGAAGAAAAAATAAAATCAGCAAAGAAATTTGGACCTTTTGCACATTTTTTATTTAGATTTGAAATAAGGATGTTTAACAGTAGATATTAGATATCTGCAAAAATGCGGATCCGCGATACCACGGATGCCGACAAGTGTGTGTTCTGCAATTTGCAGAACACACGGCCTGGCAGTCCATTCAAAATGCCTATTCTTGTCCGCTACTACTATTTTTTCTTGCAGAGCTGCGCACGGAGCCGCGGCTGCCCGCTCTCATTGAAGTGAAAGAGGCGGAATAGATGCGGACCCGTTGGGCCCTTAATCTAAGGAGTCCAGTGGGCAGAGTGACTCAATGATTGAAAGCCTTACCTATATGATGGTGTATTTAGCAATAGCTATCAATCGCTTAGTAAGACAGCCCACTGAACTTATTTAATATATCAAGGGCTCTTGGTTTTACTTGGATAGTTCTGTGGTAAAGTCCAACTTCTTCATTTGATTCTTCAATGGAGAACTTGTCTTAACCATGGACATTTTATTTCTCTCTCTAAAAAAGATTTACTTTTGGATTTTATAAAAAACAAAGTTTTACAAATTGTGTCGCTTTAAGGCATGAAAAACATCTTAACCCCACTTGAAACCTAGGGTATAGTATTCCTGTTTGATAGGAAAGTAATTGGAAATTAACCCCATCATTCCCACTTTACAGCTCGTTTTCTGGAAGCTTGATTGATATAATCTTTTGTCTCTTAACATATCTACATTATTGGGAGGGATCAAAGAGTAATTACTCCCCTCACTGCCCAAGAGAGCATTTGGTGGGATGTAATTAACCTCCTGTCTGCCCCACATTGATGATGGACCATGCTCAGTAGATAATTAACCCCTACTCTCAGGTCATACCAGTCTTGCATAAATTCATATTGAAAGTCTTTATACTCTTGCACTCTTCTATTGGGATCACTTCTATTGTCTTGTGTAAGTCAGTCATGCCACATCATCAAACTTCTCAAAGTCTAGGTCTCATTTTAGACCTAAATCAGGACAAAAAAAATGAAAATAAGAATGAAATTCTGTATATGTAGATACTTTAAATGTTTAAAGAAAACTTAAAATTATATAGCTGAGTTCTACTCCAGCTCCTGGCTGGTGTAACTATCACTTTCTGGCAAAAAATGTATTAAGGGACTTGTGCCATAATACACCAGCAGGCTTTTAATAAGACTAGTATGTGAGACACCAGTTTTTAATGAATCGGTCTCCTAATAACCTTTTGGTCTGGCCATGCTCAAAAACTAAAGCCTGTCATTCACATTCAATTTTTACTCCTGAAACTGCCATACACATTCATGTTCAGGTAAGCCAAGCATCCATCAGTCCTGAATGTGGATAGCAGAGTAAGCTGTAGCTAGGCATATTGTGTATCTTTCCAGTGATCGAAAGGTTCGGGTAGGTTGAAATTCAACATGAGCAATCCTTTTTTTCCTCAAGATCCGCAAAAAGGTGGACAAATATCTAATAGAGATTAGATGGTTGGCTGGTCCTGTGGGTTCATCTGACATGAATTTAGTGTACATGGTCACTTTAAAATGTAACTTTGTAGACCTTTGGTTTAATAACAAAGGCACTACTGTGTCCATTCATTATCACATGGAATGCTTGTATATCAGCCTGCATAGAGAACTTTGTAATTAGTGCACAAACATCATTATGATCTTCACTACAATGGACTTTTATGCATTTAGAGTAAGGCATGGAGAGTCCTGGAAAGAATGTATTGTAAGTAGTTATTTTGCTGATATATTCTCTGTAGCATACATTATACTAAGAATGAGAGAAAAAGTGAAGAAATTCATAACCTCTTCTTTTCCTTCTCTTCAGAGGAAACAGGAATGTGCTGCATACAAATTCTTAAAAGAGATATCTAGAATTAAAATTACAGTGGTCCCTCAGGATACAATGGCCTCAGGATACAATAATTTAAACATACAATGGTCTTTCCTGGGCTTTTGTAAGTTGAAACTAGACTCAATATACAATGCCTCAGATGTAACCAATAAAAATGGTCATTTCTTTGGTAACATACCTATATTTAGTGTCTTGTGACATCTCTTTACAGTACAGTACACTGTGGTATAGTGTGATACATGTCCTGCACTGCCTTCTGTCTATGTCAGGATGAGCTACTCCTTTGGACACCAGGTGAGGGATGCTCCATTTTATTTTCCTGGTACACTGTGTAATTACCATACAGGACCCTGAAGAAGCTCCTATCCCTATCACAGATAGTGATTTACAGCTTCTGACAGGTATTTTTGACTGTTGTATGTAAGAATCTGCTTTATCTGTCTTAGTTACCTGCTTACTTTTCTTAAATTTTCATTTTATTTTCCATAGAGTTATGGACTCAGTTTGCAATGATTTTAACACACAATCGTCCAGTAACCAATTAATATTATACCTTGAGGGACTACTGTATAACCTTGAAGTTGTCCATGATGCTTACCTGGATGAGTATATTTATGTGGGATCTAGTGTAGTTGCCCATCCTTTTTCCAGTACATATTGTGGTGATGTGTACAGTAAAATGCACGGTAAAGGTATGGTGGGGGTGTGTATCTTACCTGGTTGTTCAGTTTAGCTGGGTGAGATAACTGAAATGCAGAGATGGTGCTGCTTCAGCAAGGCATAGCTTGCTGGAGATCTTGTTTAAAGTTACATGGGCTGGATTTCTTGGACTTGGAGAAAGGTTGGTAGTGGGAGTCTTCCAGTCCACACCGTTAGTCCATTACAGGTTCTTTGACCTGAGGTGATCACAGGTGATGCCTGATGATGTAATCATGGAAGGATAAAACAACCCTCTGTGTATGAGACTGTGAGAGAGCGTCCCCAGGGAACAGACCTGGAGAAGGCCCATGTGGTCCTAGCCAGGGATGGCTGAGGGCCACAAGACTGATGAAGCCTATGAGAAAGAGGACTTGGAAGGGAGCCTGCAGAGGCTCTGTGTGGTCTCAGCCAGGAGGGCTATGGGGCTACAAAACTGAGGAAGCCTGAAGTTTGGGGGGCCCAGAGACACCTACGGAAGAAGGGCCGCCCAGTCAGAGTCGGGAGGTCATCTGGACCATCTTCCCCCAAAGATGCTGGTAAGGTCAAAGCCAGGAGACTGCTGGACCACATGGTTGAGGAAGCCATATCGTGTTCTGTGTATGAACTGTGCTCTATAGATGAGGTAGAGACAACGTCTGTCTGTGAGTTAGAGCCCAGAGGGGCAGGTGTTTATTTGGGATGTTTATGTGCATGTTGGTGCTAAAGAGCAAAAATAAAGCACTGTTGGACTTTAAAATCCCCTGTGTGTTGGAAGATCTGTGATTGCGACCCACTGAGAGAGAGCAATCCCTTACAATATCAAATACATAAAAAATCAAACAAGTTACTGTATATGTGTTTTGGAACACTTTGAATAGTCACACAAATAACATCATTATTAGCCTACACCAATTGGGGTCAACCCATCAAATTGTAGTGGTCTCACATTCAGTCTTTGACTCTATCAAGGGTAGGGATGCCCATAATATTCAGCCACATCTGGGTCATGGGGAGGACATTCAGTGTCCTGAAGCACACTTCTAGACTCTGTAATTGTGTTTCATGGAAATGTGCTAACTGTAATATAGAGCAATGTCACCAATGCAATATGTAATGCTGTAAAGTCCTATTAACAGGCTGGTAAACCACCACTTCACATCAGCCACCACTACATGCTGCTGGTAGGTTCCATCATAAAACAGGCTAGACACAGGAAGGGAGAAAGTGTGTAGTAAGAGTTATGAAAGAGTCAGTTAAAAGTGAGGACACTCAGAGAGAAGTCCACCATGTAGCTACATTAGCCTATTTGGCAGTGGCCAGGCTGAGGGAGGTTGTAGGAGGAATCATCAGAAGCTACTCAACACAGACCAGTGTAGACTTAGGTATATAACAAGTCTAGCAGAGATAGCAGCATTCTCTAGCTTAAGGACTCCATAGCACCTAGTGACCAGGAGAAGCCTTGAGTACCTGGACACCCCATTACAATTAAGCAAGAAATTGTGTGTTACCACATTCCTCCATGGACTGTGTGGAACTGTTTCTGTTAGCAACCAGTACAAAAATGGAGCAGAAGTCGCATGCCCGTTGTTAAGAAAAAAAGAAACTGCCCTGTAGGTTGCAGGAAGAAAGAGAGTGAAGACATAGAGAACAGGATTAAATTATATCCAGTGCCTGGCTGTTAGGAAGTGGACCAGTTAATCTAATAAGCACAGATAAAGGACTCATTGATATCAACAAAAGGAAGTATATTAGTGTCATCAGAACATTGACGCCTGTTAGTACCTCAACTGAGCTTGTTACTTGGAATTACAGCACAAGTAAGAACACAAGTGTGTCTGAATACTTCCATGATAACTGAACCTGAAACTTTCACCTCAAGACAGGTAACTCTCAGTAAATGTTTAATTTATTTATTCAAATGGACTCCTCTTCATTCTACTACCTCATTTGCACCCAAGGGTGCTGGCATCACAAACCTCAGCTACCCTGCCTTCCCTGCACCTAAAACCCATACCATCAACAAGGACACCTCAACTAATATCTGTTAGAAGATCCCTCAACAGAAGAGTGTGCCCCGAAGGAATATAGTGCCTTCCTTCCTGTCACTGCACATGGGCCCAGGGAGCTGCAGAAACATGAGTACCAACTACTACACCCTTCAAGCCACCACAAGCACACATTGCTCCTGCGGTCCCAGTCGCTGCAGACATGTACAGTATGACTTCTTCCATTGAAGTACTGTATTCATAGCCGGCATTATCTACATGTATTTTGTTTAGCTACAGACAGGTTTGGCCTTAAAAAAGAATCTATATAAATGGTAAACCACAGGCAAATAAAAGAGCCCATACATAGATTCATATACATTAACACATAACACAGCTTTTGGAGATGGGAAAGATACTACCATGGCCCCATATAAAAAGAGAAAACAGAGAAGCTCTAAAGTTCTTTATGGTTGCAGAATGTCCAGATGTCCAGGAAAAGACAGCTGTACTGAATGAATTTGCTTTACTCTGAGGTCCACGCAAGTTTATGAGGTTTATTTCACCTGTGGGCCATCAACTGAATATGAGTAGCCCTCTATTGGATAAACAGTATAGACATCTGAAGTACCCCAGAAACGGCGGTCCACTTATTGTATATAGTTATGTTACTTATTGTATACTGGCTATAGTTACCTGCAAGGAACAGGGCTAACCACCCTTCTCCTCCCCTCTTGGTAGGAGTGAGCAGGTAGTGCTTCCTGCCAACAGGTGGAGTTCCAGTGCATCAGTTAAGCATTCATTTTAATCATTTATGCACAGGAACTGTTTTTTTACAGGATTACTTGTAAAAAAGTGGATCTTGTTGTACATTTGTCATTCGTTTGAGCCATTTCTCCTGAGATCCGTTTTTTTTTAGACAGAAAAAAAGTTCATTTTTTCCCATATAAGTCTGGGTTTACATCTTTTCACATTTTTCCCATCCATTTAAAGTATACAAAAAATGTATACACTAAAGGAATGCCTCAGACTGATGCCATACAGTGGCATCCCTCTACCACAGAGTACCATTGTAAAAAAACTAAACAAAAACAAACATATACCTTTTTTTTACCTGTGTAAAAACGTATATTTTTTTTCTGGTCTCTGCAGGATACAAAAACTTGGTGTGTTTTGTTTTTGTAAGGTTTTTTTCCTAACATATACGTCAAATGGAGGCATAAAACTTCATGTGAACCCACCCAAAAAACGGATCTCTGATGGAAATTATGCCAAATATGCACCCATTTAACGCATACTTTCTTTGTATACGTTAGATGGATGGGAAAATCGTAATGTGAACCCAGACCCAGCCTTACACAGGAAAAAAATATTACACGCAGGACTTTTTTTTCCATCTAAAAAAACGGATTTTAGACAAAAATGGCTCAAACAGGTGCCAAATGTGCAAAAGGATCTATTTTCTTACAGGATCCTGGGAAAAAATGGATCCTGTGCATAACAGATGCAAACAGATGCATAACTGAATCACAGGATCTGCTTTTTTACAGGATCCTGTTTTTTTTCCAGTTTTTCTGCCTGATTCTCAAGAAAGGATAACCAATCTTTATCCTCAAGTAAAGTCTTGAAACGCTAGACAGTAGTGTGAAGGCTGAGTTCATATTACTGTTTAGCTTATACCTTCTTCTGATCCGTCATCCGTCAGAAGAGAAAAAGAAATCAGGATCCTGTAAAACAAACGGATCCTGTTGCATCAGTTAGGGCTCATGCACACAAACGTATTTTCTTTCCATGTCCGTTCCGTTTTTTTTTTTTTGCGGACTGATTGCGGAACCATTAATTTCAATGGGTATGCAAAAAAAAAAAAAACAGAAGTTACTCTGTGTGCATTCTGATTCTGTATGTCCATATTTCCGTTCCGCCAAACAATAGAACGTGTCCTACTATTGTCCGCATTACTGACATTGTTCAATTAGGGGCCAGCACTTCCGTTCCACAAAATACAGAATGCACATGGACGTCATCTGTATTTTTTGTGAATGCGTTTTTGTGGACCGCAAAATACATACGGTCGTGTGCATGAGCCTTTTTTTTACTGCATGCATGACTTTTTTTCTGTCTAAAAAAGACGGATCTCAGACAGAAATTGCTAAAACAGATGATAACTGATGGAACAGGATACGCTTTATTTTTACAAGATCCTGTTTTTTTTTCTCTCACTCTTCTTCTGACAGATCAGAAGAATGGACAACTAAATGGTGATGTGAACTCAGCCGAACTGCTACAACCAGTTTAAAAGACACTGCTGCAAAATAAGGGATTACAGTCAAGACACCATCACCCAGAACATTGCTAGGCCAAGGCTAAACTGCAGCCATCTAACCTGCCTCCATAATCCTGGTGCCAGAGAAGTTTGCACTTGAAATCTGTTGCTATTGATTGTATTTCAAGTTCTATGTTGCACTTAATAAAAATACTTTGTTATGTTTGATTCTGGCCTCATTCTTCAATACTACATTTCCACCAATCCCCAGCGAAGAACAGCCTGAGGGAATACACCATGACACAAAACTTCATCAGGGCCACTACCACTCCCATCCTCTCTACCAGATCCTCCAGAGCTTGATGCACATAAAATTGTCTATAAATATCGTACATTATCTTTCTTCATGAATATTTCATTTTTATTCAGTTAAATAATTTTACATTAGCATTAAGCATACAAAATACATAATCGCATTCAAGAACAACATAGATTTATGTGTCATTTTCTATGTTGAGCTCTTTGTATTGTTCATTTTGTATTCTTATATGACACCCCCTTTACATAAGTAGAACTCTCGTGTATACCAACAGCTCACAGGATCATTGTCTTGTTCCCATTAACTGCCTACACAAAATCTAAACTACTTAAAATCCCACATACAAAAACAATCACAAGTCCTCTTATACCTTCCATAGATCATTGTTTACGATTTCTGTTTACACAGCTCTTTTGCTCAGCGCTGCACAATACATTGGGCGACTATTAAGAAGTACATTACAACAACAGTGAAAAACGTAAGCTCCCAAAGAGCTCATACATGTATACTATACTCATATCAATGATTCCTTATTTTATTCAAATGGTATAAAATGCATAAAACTGCTGCTCATTGGTAAAAAAACAAACAAAAAAAAAAACAACACAGTTAAAAGAATATTTCTGGTTCATTGCTTTAAAGGGGTTCTGCAGTTCTGTAAAACTAATGATCTATCCTCTGAATAGGTCATCAGCCTCTGATCAGCGGCGGTCGGACACCCGGGACCCCCACCGATCAGCTGTTTGAGAAAGCAGGGGCACTGCAGGAGTGCCATGGCCTTCTCTGTGTTTACCGTAGGCCAGTGACGTCACGACTAGTATCACTGGCCTGGGCGGGGCTAAGCTCCATTCAAGTGAACAGAGCTTAGCCCCGCCCAGGCCAGTGATACTAGTCGTGACTAGAGATGAGCGAGTAGTGAAATATTCGAAAGTTCGAAATTCGATTCGAATAGACAGCGAAATTCGACTATTCGACCGAATATCGAATCCCATTAAAGTCTATGGGAAAAAAATGCTCGCCACTTGGAAATCTCAATTCGACCACTTGGAGGTCACCAAGTCCACCCTGAAACCTCAGAAAAGGATGCCAACACTGCTGGAATGCAACTGGGACAGCAGGGGAAGCATGTCTGGGTGCATATAACGCACCCAAGTCGCACTATTACGCCACTATCACAGCCTCTCAACAATACACTCCAAAGACAATGTAACCTCTCTGTAAAGTGAGACCATACAAGGAAACCTTCTTTCCTCTACATTGCCATGGACCCCAAGCCAAACTAGACAAAAAAGAAGATAAAATTCTGCACCCCTTAAAATCACGTTGCCTATGACAACCACAGATGGCATAGGCAAAGGGGAAAGCAAATAGACCCCACCCCTAATTGTCATTGTGTGTGTGTGTGAGATGTGGTCAGACATGTCTTCTTTAAAATGTAAAAACAACTCAAACACATGCAGAAGCCTTAAAATGCCCAAATTGTTGGCGCTTGAGATGTCAGTGACCCGACCTGGCCCAGTGTCATGTCTAGCAGGTAAAGCAGTGGGGATGTTGAGGGATGCGTAGGACCGCAAAAGGCAGGAAGAGGCCGTGGGCTGGCCAGAGGCTCATGGAGAAGGCAGGCTAGAGCCCGCAGGGCCGCATCTCTTCCCTATACCAGGCCCCCACACAAAGCTCTCCCATCGAGGGCTCTTAGGTCCTTGTTGTGAAAATATTTTAATGAGTGCGCAAAGTTAGCTTGAGGTGAGCCCTCGAAAAAATTAAGTGGAGGCCCAAGAGGTGAGCCCTCGAAAAAATTAAGTGGAGGCCAAAGAGGTGAGACCTCTTAAAAATTGTATTAAGGCCCAAGAGGTGAGCCATAATAAAAATTGTATTAAGGCCCAAGAGGTGAGCCATAATAAAAATTGTTTGTAGGCCCAAGAGGTGAGACCTCTTAACAATTGTATTAAGGCCCAAGAGGTGAGCCATAATAAAAATTGTTTGTAGGCCCAAGAGGTGAGACCTCTTAAAAATTGTTTGTAGGCCCAAGAGGTGAGCCATGAGAAAAATTGTTTGTAGGCCCAAGAGGTGAGACCTCTTAAAAATTATGTGGAGGCCAAAGAGGTGAGACCTCTTAAAAATTGTTTGTAGGCCCAAGAGGTGAGCCATGAGAAAAATTGTTTGTAGGCCCAAGAGGTGAGACCTCTTAAAAATTATGTGGAGGCCCAAGAGGTGAGACGTCTTAAAAATTGTTTGTAGGCCCAAGAGGTGAGCCATGAGAAAAATTGTTTGTAGGCCCAAGAGGTGAGACCTCTTAAAAATTATGTGGAGGCTAAAGAGGTGAGACCTCTTAAAAATTGTTTGTAGGCCCAAGAGGTGAGCCATAAATATATATATTTTTTTTATTTTACGGAGCAATTCTAAGGCGGTTAAGGAGGAGGAGGAGGAGGTGGAGGAGGAAATGGCACTTCATACAGATGGCACTTCACTTTTGGCTGCTTTCCACTGTTGGAGAAGCAAAGTCCGGGTCAATCCACTTGCTGTTCATTTTGATTAGCGTCAGCCTGTCGGCACTGTCGGTTGACAGGCGGCTGCGCTTATCGGTTATAATGCCCCCGGCTGCGCTGAACACCCTTTCTGATAGCACGCTGGTGACAGGGCAGGCAAGCACCTCCAAGGCGTACAGGGACAGTTCCAGCCACGTGTCCAACTTGGAGACCCAGTAAGTGTAGGACGCCGAGGGATCAGGGGGGACAGGGGTGCGGTCTGCCAGGTACTCCCGCAACATCCGCCGATACTTGTCCCTCCTGCTGATAGCGGGCCCCGCAGTGATGGAAGTTGCACGAGGGGGTGCCATGAACGTGTCCCACACCTTGAAGAGTGTTCCCCTGGTGGCTGTGGGCCTGATCGATGTTGTGGGACTCTGGGAGACCCTCTCCTCTCTGCCGCCAGCGATGGTGGGTGGGAAAATCTCCATCATGTTCTGCACGAGTTCCCTCTGGTATTCCAGCAATCGATTCGTCCTCTCCTCTACCGGAATAAAAGAGGAGACGTTATCTTTATACCGGGGGGTCCAGGAGTGCGAAGACCCAGTACAGTTTGTTCTCCACTATCCGGACAACACGTGTGTCCCGGGAAAAGCAGCCCAGCATGAAGTCAGCCATGTGTGCCAGACTCTGAATAGGCATGACGTCACTGCCCCCACCAGAAGGATCACTTGCCATTTCGTCCTCTTCCTCTTCCGCCTCCTCTCCGCCCCATCCGCGCTGAACCAATGGGACGCACACAGCCTGACTGCTACCCTCGCCGCCAGCATCCTCCTCCTCTTCCACAGCCACCTCCACGTCGTCCTCCTCCTCATCCTCCTCCTCCTGCAACTGCCACCGTGAAGCAGACAAAAGTGTGGTCTGACTGTGTAGCTCCGTTGCGTCTCCTCCTACCCCCGTCTCCTCTGCGTGCAATGCGTTCTCCCTTATTGCGATGAGCGATTCTTTAAGGACGCATAGGAGCGGGATGGTTACGCTCACTATAGCGTCCTCGCTGCTGACCTTCTTGGTGGACTCCTCAAAGATACGCAGTACATCGCATATGTCTGCCATCCATGGCCACTCGTGGTTGGCAAACTGAGGGAGCTGAGTTGGAGGCACGCGTGGATTCATAATCTGGTACTCCATCAATGCTCTCTGCTGCTCACACACCCTGGCCAACATGGAATAGGTGGAATTCCAGCGAGTCGGCAGGTCGCACAACAGCCGATGTTCAGGCAAATGGAGGCGTTGCTGGAGTTTTTTTAAGCTAGCAGCAGCTACAGTTGACTTCCGAAAGTGTGCGCACAAGCGCCGCACTTTCACCAGTAGCTCTGCCAGGTTGGGGTAAGTCTTTAGAAATTTTTGGACTACCAGATTAAAAACGTGGGCCAGGCATGGTACGTTTTCGAGTTCGGCAAGCTCCAGAACCGCCACTAGGTTACGGCCGTTATCGCACACGACCATGCCTGGTCCTAGCTGCAGCGGCGACAGCCACATCTCCGTCTGCTGCAATATGGCGTCCCTCACCTCTGGGGCGCTGTGCTTCCTGTCGCCCAAGCTGATGAGCTTAAGCACCGCCTGCTGACGTCTCCCCGCGCCAGTGCTGCAACGCTTCAAGCTAGCGGCTGAGGGCGATGTTAAGGCAGAGGAGGAGGAGGAGGAGGAAGAGGAGGGGGGTTTATCAGAACCCGTGCTGGCAATCTTGGGCGGGGGTGGTAGGTAGGCCGTCTCTCTTTGCGACCCCGTCCCCGCTTCCACAACATTCACCCAGTGTGCCGTCAAAGAGATGTATCGTCCCTGGCCACAAGCGCTTGTCCACGAGTCGGTGGTCAAGTGGACCTTTGCGCTGACTGCGTACCTCAGGGCCCGCCTGATGTTACGCGACACGTGCTGGTGCAGGGCGGGGACGGCACTCCGGGAAAAGTAGTGGCGGCTGGGGACGGAATAGCGAGGTGCGGCAGCCGCCATCAGGTCGCGGAAGGCCTGCGTCTCCACAAGCCTAAACGGCAACATCTCCAGGGCCAGCAGTTTGGAGATGTGGCAGTTTAAGGCTTGGGCTTGGGGGTGACTCGAGGCGTACTTCCGCCTGCGGTCGAACGCCTGCGAGATGGACAGTTGATGGGACGAGGAGTGTGAAGGTGCAGGCGAAGATGCGGGGGAAGGGGAGGCAGCAGGAGAAGGCCCCAACGTAGTCGAGGCAGAGGTAGATGTGGAGGTGTCCTGGCTGGAGGTCTGGACCGCAGTGGCAGCACACAATAAAGGGGAAGAGGCAGTGGCAGGAAGACCTTGCGCAGGTTGTATTGCGTTTGCTCTCTTCCACTCAGCCCAGTGCTTGACTTCCAAGTGACGCCGCATGCCTGAGGTTGTCATATTGCTCTTCTCAGAGCCCCTACTCAGTTTTGAGTGGCAGAGTGTGCAAACCGCGCTCAGTTTGTCATCCGCACAAACATTAAAAAATCTCCACACCACAGAAGTACGAGGCCTCGATGGGGGAGCTTCGCGCGACTGCCCGCTGCCGGGAACAGCTTCGGCCCTGCTGGCTGTGGCCTCACTTCTCTGTCTGGACTGTCCTCTGCCTGTGGACATCCCTCTGCCTCTGGACATCCCTCTGCCTCTGGACATCCCTCTGCCTCTTGCTGCCTTTTTCGGTGCTGCGCAGACCACCACCTCTCCACTGCTTTCCCCGCTGGACATCACCCCTGGCCAAGTGGGGTCGGTCATTTCGTCATCCACCACCTCCTCTTCCACTTCCTCACTTTGCTCCTCCTCCTGCCCACTGGACATTCCAACAGCCTCCCTTGATGGCAACTGCGTCTCATCATCATCATCGCTCATGATAACAGATGCTGGTTCAGGGTCCACATCAGCAGGAGATGGCGAATACTCAAGTGTTTGGGCATCACTACAAACAAATTCCTCTGCTAGCTCCTGGGATTCTTCCGGCACATCTGAAAAAGGACCCGAAAAGAGCTCCTGGGAGGGGTCAATGGTGGGATGACTCTGTTGGCCAGGTGTGGAGGAAGGAGGGTCAGAGTGAGACTGTGTGGATGACTGGCTGGTGGACAACTGTGTGGAAGCGCTATCGGCTATCCATTGCACCACCTGTTCAACCTGCTCAGGCCTCAACAGCGGTGTAACCCGCCCCCTGCTTAACTGTCCCATAAAGGCAGGGATTCTGGATGAGTGGGATCCTGGCTGACCCTCACCAGCACGCATTGTATCCCCACTGGCTTCAACAAGGCCCCCAACAGCATTTCCGCGCCCCCGTCCTCGTCCACGTCCGATTCCGCTAGCCCCCCCATCCGCATTTTATTTTTTTTTGGTTACAATATTTTTCCTTCACAGCCGTGTACTAACAGATCAGACGGTGTGTATTAACACCACGTATATAAAAATATTTTGCAAGAGAACGCACAGTATAGGTGCCAATGAAAAGGCCAATTTTTTTTATATTTCTAGGTACACAGCCGTGTACTAACAGATCAGACGGTGGGTATTAACACCACGTATATAAAAATATTTTGCAAGAGAACGCACAGTACAGGTGCCAATGAAAAGGCCTATTTTTTTAATATTTCTCGGCACACAGCCGTGTACTAACAGATCAGACGGTGTGTATTAACACCACGTATATAAAATTATTTTGCAAGAGAACGCACAGTACAGGTGCCAATGAAAAGGCCTATTTTTTAAATATTTCTAGGTACACAGCCATGTACTAACAGATCAGACGGTGGGTATTAACACCACGTATATAAAAATATTTTGCAAGAGAACGCACAGTACAGGTGCCAATGAAAAGGCCTATTTTTTTAATATTTCTCGGCACACAGCCGTGTACTAACAGATCAGACGGTGTGTATTAACACCACGTGCTCCGCGGGCCTGTCATACCCCCCCTGCATGGTGATTGGTGGAAAAAGAGCGCCAGGGAAGGTGGGAGGGGAAATGAATTCTAAGTGCGCCATCGCCGTTATACTCGATTGAAATCGAGTATGCCGAATAGCGTAGTATTCGATCGAATACCGGCTCGATCGAACACTACTCGCTCATCTCTAGTCGTGACGTCACTGACCTGCGGTAAACACAGAGAAGGCCGCGGCGCTCCTGCAGTGCCGCTGCCTTCTCAAACAGCTGGTCGGCGGGGGTCCCGGGTGTCCGACCGCCGCCGATCAGAGGCTGATGATCTATCCAGAGGACAGATCATCAGTTTTAAAGAACTACAGAACCCCTTTAAGTCTAAAAAACATTCTTTCCCATACGCTATTATTGGGAACCAGCCTTGCTCATTTACATAGGACTATACACAAGGCAACAACTGGGAACCAACCGTTCACTCCAAACTTTGACTGCTCATTCTGCTGAATTTACATGCAGCAAACATCTTGGGTGATTGGCAGCACATTTACATGAACCACTAATCGGGAACAGGCGTTCACACAAATGTTTGTTCCCAGTAATTTTACTGATAATCTGCCCATGGGTCCTAACCTATTTTTCTAAGTCTTATCCAATTAACCTCAAGTTGATCTAATGCCCAGTCTCCCACACTTGGAGAAGTTTTCAATGGGAACAATATATCATTATGGTACATATTATGAGTTGACCACTAGACAATGTATTCTTGTTAGAAGGGTCCTCAAACAGGAAGCTGAGGGTGTCCAGGTGCTTGTACCTCTAGCAACTGCAGCGGCCTGGGAGGAGCCAGAGCGGAGAATTGGAGTGGTAATATCTCAGACTGTCACATTCAATCATGGTGGCTTTCCTCACACCATTGCTCCCTAGGGCTTTGCAGTGAAAGGGGGCACACCTGTTTTTCCCCTCATGGCACATCTTGGTTCTGGGACTCTTGTCTGATAGTAGTTGGGTTGCCCATGGTATCAGTGTTCATATGGATGTAAGGCAGGGTGTGTAGGGTGCAATGGCCAGCTTATGGTTTGGTCAGAAAACCAGGCAGTAAGTAGAAGAATAAGTCTATCTCTTTACTCAAGTGCAAAATGAGATTTGTAGCATATCCAATTATAGCAGATACAGTTCCAACTGTATACAATGCAATTCTTCCCAGATAGTGATGTATGGATTTAGGCAAGGATGAGAATCATGGCACTTTTCTCTATCTATCCAGCTACAGTCTCATCCAACAGAACCATGGCAAGCAATAATACTCATGCAATAATAGCTGTAGTGTCCACAGTGTATAGTGTTTTGAAGGCATGTCTGGCCAGGACATGTCCAAGTGTGAAGAGTGTGTTAATGGTATCCCTCAAAGCAGTGAAGACTTTGCAGCTTTTGTTATCAGGTTACTCTACTGACTGCAATGTTTGGACACACAAATTGTTCTTCAATTCTCTCTTTTGTCTTTTTCCTTCTCTCTTTATGTAGATCAAGCAGATATCTGTGAATCTCTGTAGCTTGTTGAACCTAAGAAGAGGGAGCATGAATCATAGCTTCCTCTCACTTTGAACTCTCCACACTAGTCTGAGATTGGGGGTGGATCCTCACCCAACTTCCTGCAATTGCTGAGCCAGGATTGTTAACCTTACATGTGTTATCCATCCATAGTTATATTGGGCATTGTACAATACATGGAATAACATTACATAAAACCATTTGCAGATATCCCCTGCTCTGTGGTATCAGCTGTAACTGTGGGGAAACCTCACAATAAGTGTTCAATTCCCCTACAGCACCACCACAAGGAAAATGAGGCATTGTAGTTTCCACTAAAATCAATGAAACTCCTGGATATCAAGGATTTCTTCTGTAAACTGATGAACAAAGAACTAGGACTCTACACTCTTGGACATAGCTACAGGCCATAGCTATTTGGGGGTAGGGGAGAGTCACACCTGGGCTCTGATACTAGAAGAGGGTTGAAGGATCCTCTGCCACACCAGTATTAAATGGTAGGTTCCTGAAATTGCACTGGGACTAACTACACTACATTGACTCTTTCAATAAATTAGTGTAAACTAGAATGCTAAACCACTGCATAGCAGCACATTTTATAAATCACCCTGCTTACATAGCCATAATTGCAGGGAAAATTGAGTGTATTTATTTTAGTAAGATGCCAAAAACTTTCTCTAAAATTAATGCTGCCACAAAAACTTTAATTAGCATAAAATTAACGCTAAAAATTCACACATACACACATTAGCAAAGAGCAAAAATAATTACTTGTTTGACTCATGAAAAATGTAATATGTATGGTAAAAATTCTGCACTTTTCAGGACCAAAAGCTTTTTGTAATCGTTACAAGTTACACAAATGGTCTGAAATGACCACAGGAGAAGTCACTTATCTCAGTGACACAGGTACAAAATAAAACCAGAAGCTCTTTGAAACATTCTCCCTCCATTGTTCTACCTAGTACAATGCTGACTAATAATATTCATGACATTTTTCAGAACATGCTCTGCTGACTCTTAAAGCTTTGCATTCTTAGAAAGTGCAGAAACCGAGTGAAGCCTTTCGGGCATATCACATACACCTTACCCATACATAACTGCGGCCCTCCCTTTTCTTAGCCCTGCCAGAGAGACGAAAAAAAGGTCTTTGTGTTAAGCATTTTCTTTCTGAATAAAACACATGGACATCAGTGTCAGTAGTATGGGCACAAATGGTATTAGTGAGAGAGGGAGCCGATGACAGGAGAGTAGTACATTAGGTCAGAAGAGCATATCGAGTAGAGAACGCAAGTGAAAAAGCTGAGGACAGTCAATGCTACTTGAAATATTAGCCAATGTAACACAATTAAACAGAACTGCACTCAGAAGTCTTTTTTAACCATAAAATGTTACAAATTGTCTTTAGTTTTTGCTTCTTTAGAAGCATTATGGACATTTTCCACTGCATCAAGCACAAACACAACTCTAGTCATTTAATATAAGCACCCCATAAGCTCTACTGCATTTCGCAAACATCTCTCATCACCTACAGTTAAACATTACAACAACTGGCATGGTGTAGAACTAATGAGAAGTTTAATGGGTTTTGGACATTTGCAAATGTTGAAACTGTCTTTGGAAGAAGTAGCTTCACCAAAAACATATGGCATATTATTGCAATCTCTGAAAATGATATTTTTCCAAGGAATATCTTTTTTTTTTTTGGTGATACTTTCCTCAGCAATTTATACTACACTAAAATGGATCCCGAGAGTCAGCTTCACAGTGAAATGAAAAGAAAATGGATCATAAAAAAAATGAAAATTTCTGCGTGTATTTACTTAGGTAAATGCTATGTTTAAAGAAGAGTACATTGATTTTTTTCCATTAGTCTTAAATGTTAAGAATAGAAATACGGTAGTACTTCTAAAATAACTAAACACAGAAAATCTATATAAAGGAGTAGTTGCCTGCCTTGCTCTTAGAAGTCACTGTAAGGGTATGATAACACGTCTTAAAGGGGTTGTCAGGGTTTAGAGCTGAACCCGGATATACCCATAATTTCACCCAGGTAGCCTGCCTGACAAGAGCATTGGAGCATGTCATGCTCCGATGCGCTCCCTTGCCCTGCGCTGGATCGTGCAGTGCAAAGGCTCTTTTATTTACAATAACGGTGATGTCACCGGCTCTGATGGGCCAGCTTTAGCGCTGCCCTAGCCATTTTACAGGCTAAGGCAGCGCAAAAGCCCACCCATCAGTGCCAGTAGCATCACAGGGCTCACTGCTGGGCGGAAGCCTCCGCCTGGCAGAGCCCGGTTCGTCACCGGAACTTCACAAAATGCCCCACCCCGATTCTCTTGTCAGGCAGGCTGCCTGTGTGAAATTCTGGGTATGTCCGGGTTCGGTTCTAAAACCGGACAACCCCTTTAAGTGACGTCTGTCCAGACACAGCACCAAGAAATGACATGTCCTTTCTTGGCATGGTTGCAGCTTTAGACTGTTGGCCACTTGAGCGGCCTTCCTTCAAAAACAATGAGAGGCAGACATCATGCAGCCGCCTCTGGAATTTGGGTGTGGAAATCACCCCAAAAATCCAGTGGCAAAATGCTTCATGTAAACATATCCTAAATCAGGTTGCAAACAGAATAATAAGCTCCTTTATATAAGTCCAGTAGCTCAGTCTCGAGTACCCTTTTAAGATGTTTTGAGTCATTCATTATGTGGGGACTCAGCCAAAGTGTAGAACAGCTACAGAGGTTATCTCTGTCACTGGAGGACCCATCTCATCCATTGACTTCAATAGGCACCATGTAATGCCTCATTTCTCCTGTGGTGGCACTACAGGGGAACTGAACCTTTACTGCCATGCTTACCTGCACATTATAACTAATCACTTCTGATAAAAGGAGATTGTCAAATACCGAAAATGCTTTTGATTTGAAGACAATAATTGTAATTTTCAGTTACAGTATTTTCGCCCCAGCAAACATAACTGAAGATTATTAGAAAACATTACATATGCTATGCCTTGTACTCTATAAAACTAAAGCATATAATAATGGTGGGTGCCTGTTTTCAACATCTTCAATGCTCCTGCCATGTAATAGTAGATACATATACTTTGTACATTTATGTTGACCATAAGATGTCCTGCCAATGGGGTAGGCGTACATGTATGCAGAAAATGTTCAAAACTATTGTAAAGAAATATATTCTTAAATAGTCTCGGGATTATTTCTAGTACATGTGGTTTAGTACTTGACTATAATGTGAATGTTCCAATCTATTTTATCAAATAAAATCTACTCTTCCTGCTGGCATATGCATTTAACAATTATTGACCCCATAGCAGTTCTCCAGACCTGTAGAAAACAGCAATCCCAAAAGGGTTTTCTCATCTGAGATATTTATGGCATATCCATAGAATATACCATGAATGTCTGATAAATCCAGGTCTAACCTCTGGGACCCATGCCTATTTTAAAAAGCAGGGTCCTACAGCTCGTCCCCCAAGATTGATGTGAATTGATAGGTGACTGCACATGCACAGTTCACACTATTAAAGGGGCTATCCAAGCAAGCGCTGGGTTTGAGGGCAGCCAATAGCAGGCCAACACAGTGACGAGCCTCCCTAGTGTCACCCGCGATGCTAGGTAGGCTCACCCCAGAGCGAGTTGCAGCGGCAGCCGTGAGGGGATCAGAAGCGACACGGGTTTTGGGGAGCGGGGTAAGTATAACTTATATGAGGGGCCCAGGTATTATGGGGGACATTATAGGGGTTAGAAAACCCATTCAATCTCTATGGAAATTTGAAAAGCAGACAAGCGGGAGGAGGGGTGTATTGTAAGCTCTTGGGTAGTGTTTTATGTTAGAATAGATTCTTTTTCTGTGCTGGGGTACAGTTATTAAGCACATTTTGAATTTTACTTTTTTAGTCATGCATTTAGTCCCATTCATTGCTTATAGGTTTGTATATTTCCAATTAATATATGGGCCCAAAAACTTCACAACCTGAAGACCAGCTTAACTTAATTATGAAAGGCACACTACACTGTGTATGATACATAATATGTCTCCTTTTTATTAGTACCTTCTGATGCTGTTTTATGAGGAGTTTAATAGGAGTTGAAACAGAAGCTTTTTTGAGCCATTAGTCTAGTCATCTGGGAAATGGTCGATGAAGTACAGAAAGATCCAAGATTTAATTAATTCACTTCATTTAAATTAGTTTTGCTAATAAGCTGTATAGACTGATTTTAGTAAATATACAGTATCTGTGCAAAATGAACCAGAAATGAATATGACATTTTGCAACTTTATTTGCCTGATGTCCTATGGAAAAGCACAAGCAATAAAACAGTGATTCCTCACCCAGAATAACTACTGTAATACAGATAAAGCAAGCAATCACATATAAGTCAATAAGGGCTCTTAACGCTAATGAATCATATAAAGGACAGATGCTTCTTAGTAAAAAGTGACCTGGAGTGAGATGTGCCAAATTTATTAAGAAGAACTGGCCTATTAATATATATGGCACATCTTCTGGCTGTTTTTTTTTTTTTTTTTTTTACACCAGAAACTGAAATCTACGCTGACTAGGAGCATGCATTGATTTGAGCTATAATTTATACCTGTACTGGATGTAAATTATAGTAAACTCAGGCACGAATGTGACATGCTTCATAATGTGACTTTTTATGCCACTATTATTATGAAAACCACTGATAAATCTCCTCCAATATGTTCCTAGAGACATTTCTGGTTATCGGAGACTGCATCTTATAGGAGCACTGGATTATCGACAGTGGCGTATCTTTAATGGAGGTGACTGCTACAGGGCCAAGGGGGTGGAGGGCCCGGCTTCAAAGCTGAGTCTCTTCAAGTCCTCTACTCTGCGGAACAGCGGTGCAGGCAGGAAATTGGCAGGGCTGGACTAAATGTCCAACTCTGGCGGCAGGTGAAGAAGGCAAACTGATGAGACAAATGATTTGTTAGAATTGATTTGCTCATCCTAGGTTAAAGGGTTTGTGCATTCATTTCCAGACCTCCCAGACTGGTGAGACCCACGTGATCACATTTAACTGATCCTGGTTTGTTTGCTCATCAGTTTCCGCTTCCTGTCTCAGGTTCCTCCATGTAAACTTCCAGTTTGACGCCACTGCAGCCAATCACTAGCAACCACAATGATCTGCTCCCCTTGCATAATGTGACCATTTGACATGACATAAGAGGAGCCGCGTCCAGTGATTTGCGGAGCAGCAGGGTGAAAAAGGAGATTACATGGAGGGACCAGAGAGAAGCAGAGGAGGTCAAGAAGTGAAGGATCACTTATGTCTGGAAATTATTGCATAACCCCTTTAAAACTTCCATTTGCAGAAGATGGTAATTTTATAAACTCCTATGAACTGAGCTCTCCTGAGTGGTAGAGTAGGTGCAGGTCAGCTTTATAATATGTGAAGGGAAGCAGGGGTTTATGCGTATTTATGCTAGCATACCTCCCAACCGTCCCGGATCCAGCTGGACAGTCCCGGATTTCAGTGGCTGTCCCGGCGGTGGAGGTAAGTCCCGCTTTCAGCTGTCTCTGCTTCCATAGGAGCAGAGGCAGCTGATGGTGAAGCAGAGAGCCATCAGCTCCCCACACCATTCCCCTCAGCCTTCTTCCCCCACTTTCTACTAACCTCATCATGGGGGAGGTGGGAGCTCTGGAGGACTTGGTTCAGCCTCCGTAGTGTGTAAAATGTAGTGGCCTGAAGGAGGTCTGTGATGTCACTGGTCACATGCTCCTTCATGGTCACATGACAAGGCCCGACTGCAGGAGCTTGTGGAAGGAGGAGGGGCTGTGTGTGCTGGCCAGCAGCCCAGTAAGGAAGGACTACACAGGACCTGGACTACACAGAGCTTCATGGGGCGCAGGTGAGGGGCAACATATGGAGCTCAGGTCAGGTCTGGGGAGGAGAGAATATGGAGATCATATGGAGATCATATATGAGGGAGGAGGTGGAGCACTCAGGGGCAGTGGGGTTCAAGTGGAATGGAGTCTAGGGCAATTACAGGGGTTTATAGTACAGATCTGGGTGTATTCTGGGGGCCATGGGGTGTAAATCTGTGAGGGGGGGAATGGGGTGTATTCTGGGGGACATGGGGGAGGGGCTTTATTGGGTGTAAATCTGTGAGGGGGGAAGGGGGCATGTGGTGTATTCTGGGGGACAGAACAGGAGAGGACTCCAGCATAACCGAGGCCGAATCCGTTATGCAGGCCATAGACTTCTATTATGACGGAATGAATAACGGAATGTCTCTAAAGGCATTCCTTTATGCATTCCATCAGAGAATTGCGTTATGGTCCGTGGTAACAGAATCCATAACGCAATTCTGCTTTTACCTCAACCTGAACACAAATTTCAAAATATGAAATTCGCTTATCCCTAATAGTGATGTTATGTACATGGGACTGTATGTTGGAGGGGCTGGAGGGAGGGGAGTGAATATATTTTGCCTATAGGTAGTGATGAGTGAACTTCTGTTTTCAAGTTTGCCGTACAACAAGTTTGCCGTACAAGGTCCGGCTTATCTAAGAATATCGTTATGGATTCCGTTACGATGGACTATAACGTACGTCCTTGGTAGCGGATGGAATGGAATTCTTGGATTATTAGATTAGAATCTTGTACACTGAACTTGAAAACAGAAGTTCGCTCAGCATTACCTATATGCACAAGGACGCAAAAAATTGGCAATGTGAGGGCGGTTTAAGTAAAAGTCGTCAGACGGCCATTATTTTAACCAATTAAAGTCTGAGGCTGGTCACATGACTGTTTCTTTAATGGCCAAAGAATAGTGGCTGTTAGAAAATAGGACATGTCGTGGGATTAGGTGTTTTGTTATTTATGGGCGGAGTTAGTACAAAAAATTTGCCGCACATAGTATCCCTCTTTCCTCTTTTCATAAGTTGGGAGGTATGTGCTAGTTGTCTGGTGTAAAACATTGAGAAATATGGTGTTCAGAATGAACTCCATATTTTTGATGCACCAGCTTTACTTTTTCCAACATAGAAGTCAATAAACTAGATGAGATTAAGGGTGACTTTTCATTACAATTTTTTTAATTAAAACTTCTTATGCTTACAAATGCATTGCTATGGGGACCTTTGTAAAACCTGATTATCAGATGACCTGCATAGTTGGGCACACCTGTATTTATATTGAATAGTATTGAACAAAGCATGCTGCCAGACAATCCATAGGTAGCCATCTCCTGTGATGTCACAGCCCTATAAAAGCTTCATCTCTCATGGTCTCCAATATTGTCCTCATGCGCTACAGACATTGTTGTTGCAAAATGTTAATAGGGTAATATTGGAGAGAGAGTGCTAAGAGACTGCAGAGAGAGTGTATTGCCATGTGTCATCACTGTGCAGTGCACCGACATTCAGAATTAATCTGTTATTTTAGTGATACAGTTTTTATTAAAGGCAGGTGTCATATATTTCCATGTGGATTACTGTACACTGCTCTGAAACTCATAGCTAATCCATTCTGTTAGCTGTAGCCATATTACGGACAGGTGTAATTCATTACCCTGTACATAACAGTAGAGCGAAATTTATCATAGCTAATCCCTTCTGTTAGCTGTAGCGTAATGTTGCGTCTGTATTAGGGGCAGGTGTAATTTACTGCTCTGTACATAAGTGTGCAGTGGAGCAAAATTTATCATAGCTAATCCTTTCTGTTAGCTGTAGCATTACGTTTCGTCTGTATGACAGACAGGTGTAATTTATTGCCCTGTAGATAAGTGTGCATAAATTTATCATAGCTAATAGACAGTTGCCTGGGCCCCCCAAAGGAAAGGGCACTGTTTTCCAGTGGTCGTTTTTTTACCAACAATCCAGCTGTACTGGAATAGTTGACTCACTCTTCAACATCATCTCAAGTGACAACAGATTCATACAGTCAGGAATTGGTGGGTTCCTCTGACACCACACTTAGTTGGCATGGCCCAGGAACTGCCTCTATGCCCTCAAATGTCCTAAATCTGCCTTTTGCTTTTGCTGCTCCTTCTGCTAGCCAAGTTATGATAGCCACTGGCTCTGCTCTGCTTTTCAGAAAGGATGAGCTCTGTGAGGACAGTCAGCAGTTACAGGCCACCCCCCTCTTGGGGTAGAGGTCGGCTGTGGACTCCTGTAGTTACCGATGATAATAGTCAGGTGGGAGCACATGTTGTGAGATTTCAGGGACGTGCTCAGGAGACACGTGAGGGTGATGCAAGTGACGACCAAATATTTGTAGATGATGATGTAGCCAATTGCACTTGGTAGCCGGGAGAGTCGGAAAACTACCTGTCAGGAACACACTAGCAATACATGGGTTAATAAAAGCAGAGGCAGACAGGCATCACGCACTGGTGGAGGATAAATGCCATACTTGGTAGTGGGAGAATTTTTCACCAAGTTGCTAGGGGACGTTATCGTGGCAGTATGCAGGATGTGTGGGCAGACGGTGACATGAGGCCAGGGTGCTAATAATGTTGGCACGACACCCCTGCATCAACACATGGAACGTCACCATAAAGTGGCGTGGGAAAACCGTGCCACTCATTTAGTTGTATAGTCTGATGCAGCAACCACTGCATCTCTCACCGGTCCACAACCCCTCTCAAGCTGTCAGGGCTCATCAACGTCAGCACAAGGAAGCTGTTGTTCCTTCCCATCAACTTCAATATTGTTTATTGCTCCTGATTCTCCTCCTACTCCTCGTCATTTGTTTAGACAGCAATTGATCACCAAGGCGATTGCAAAAAGACAACAGTATGCTTGCACTCATCCAAAGACACAGAAGCTGAACATGTACCTGCACAAGTTGCTGGGACCCAAGGTGGAGAATCCCAAGCCGACATCACTTTTCCAAAGAAAGCTGTACCACTTCAATTGATCAGAAAGTGAGCCAGTACTTTGGCTTTTTCGGTGTCTGGTAGAGTTCACACTAGCGCTAATGTATGTAGTTGTTACTATGGTCAAGGACAATATATGTAATTCACAGCCCACTGGGTAAATGTGGTTCCAGACCAGGCACACCAGCAACATGTTATAATGCTGATATTTCTGCGCCAATGAAGTCCTCTGTATTCTCATTCTCTACCTTGTCCTCGCCATCCCCTCTAGGCATAGTTCACAGTGGTCCTCCAGCATATCACATAGGCAAAGCTACAATTCTGACAAGGTTTTTGGGGTTTTGACATCACGTTTACTGTGCACAAAAAATGACTTGACATACTTATTCTGTGGCTCAATACAAATACGGCAATACCAAACTTGTATATTTTTGTTTTACTATTTTGAAAAAAAATGAAACCGAGATGAACTATAGATTTTATTGCCACGATTTTTGTGTTAAATACAACTTTTTGATCACTGTTATTCAATTTTTTTAGGGGAAAAGGTGACCAAAAAATGTTGAGTCTTCTGTTTTTCTTTTTTTTTCTGTTGCGGCGATCAGCGCACATGAAATTTTAAAAAGTATTTTAAAAAGTATTTTAATAGTTCAGACATTTTTGGACTTGGCGATATTTCATATGTAAAATTGGCAAAGGTAGGTAATTTAAACTTTAACTTAACTAATATTTCAATGTATATTTTTTTCTTTACTTTTACAGTGATAACTTTTAACCCACTTAGGGGGGTTATCTTTTGATCCATTGTCCTATTCACCCTAATTTAGATCTATTAGGGTGAATAAGATTTTCATACGCTGCTTGCTGAGCTGTGCATCATGCACAGTGCAGCAGGGAGGTTACCGTGGCAGCCATGGGGAGCTTCAGAAACATCCAGGCTCATGGTAACTGATCAAAGTCCCACAATTTCACTGCAGGGGCTCTGATCGACAGCCAGGGAGAGCCACATCCCTGTGTCTTAACTCACAGAAGCCACCATCAGCGTTGATTGCAGCATCTCCGAGTTGAAAAGAAGGGTTTCGGCAGGATAGCCATTCCCTGTCATTGTAGCAAGGTTTCTGCTGTATGGTACAGACAGCACCAGCCGCGCATGGAGCAGGCTGACTACAGCAGCTGGCTCCATACATTCCCTCAGCCACTGTGAACCTGATTTATAGCGATTCATGATTAATTAATTCAATTAATCAAATTTCTTCGGCGAATTAGCTGAATCAAACTTTTCAAAACTTTTGTCATCTATAATATTGAATTTAGTTTTTAAAAGTGTTTCCAACTTTTCTTGGTGAGCGTGCAAACCATGGGCTAAAAACTGCATTTTTATATTGCTTATGCAAAAGAGATAAGCACCGCCAGTGACATAGTATGTTAAATATGTAACGATGATCTGAGGCCATTGTCAACTGAAAATATTGTAATCTAAGGCCTGTGTAACCTGAGGGTCCACTGTATATGGTCCCTTTCAGTTAGGATCTAGCTATTGTAAGTCATAAAAAACCATAACGTCATTTTAAGTAAAAGTTTTGCAGACAATAACATTCTTGTTTCCATTGATTTGTACAGGAAAAATAGATGAATTGTTTGAAAATTGAAAACAATTAGAATCCACTAAACTTCAGCACATTTGGAGTGCTCACCCCCCCATCAATCTAAACTTAATATAGTATCAAAGTCAACAGAAGTATTGCATTTGTCGTTGTAGTTTTTCTATCACACGCATATAAACACAGCTGGTGGTTCAGCAGGAGCGGACAGACAACCTGCTGTGAGCACAGGCTCTATTCTGCCGATAGCTATGGCAAAATCAGTTTTGTCATACTGCAGTTCTGCTTAATGCAAGTCAGGCCAAATTAGTGTCAGAACTTGAGAATATTTGTTCAAAAAAAGCAAAAATCAATAATGTCTGCCTATACTCCTAACCAATAAAACAGCAATGATACATAATTTAAGAAAGCAATGTTCCTCATGTTTACGCTGGAAATAGTCTCCATGGCAAGCAGCTTTCAGACAAGGTTCAGACTAGGATACATTGTTCGGACTATAGCCGGAGGCAATGCAGCAGGATGTTAATGACTCTTTAGTTAAAGGGTTTCTGTCATCAGATTTAACCCTTTTAAACCTGCTGACATTAGCGATGTGCTAATGTCAGCAGACCCTAACTGTGGTATTATTATGTTTATTGGGGGCCCCCTTACTGTGATAATCTTACTTTTGTTATATGTAAATGAGCCTCTAGGAGCAGGGGGGGTGTTGCCCCTGCTCCTAGAGGCTCAGTTTCCCTACCTCCTTCCATGCCCCTAGGTCCTTGATTGACAGGGCCAGCGATCGTCTTCTCCGGCCAGCCCTGTGTGCCGGGGAAATCTCGCACATGCGCAGTGCAGCACACAGGGCCGGTAGCAGAACACGAACGCTGCCTGGCCCTGTCAACCAAGGACCTTGGGGTGTGGAAGGGGGTAGGAAAACAGAGCCTCTAGGAGCAGGCTCCTAGAGCCTCATTTACATATAACAAAAGTAAGATTATCACAGTAAGGGGGCCCCCAATACACATAATAATACCACAGTTAGGGTCTGCTGACATTAGCACATCGTCAGCAGGTTTAAAAGGGTTAAATCTGATGACAGAAACCCTTTAAAGATGTTCTCCACACCATACACATTAATTGGATCACTGTCAAAGCTGTTCTATATTTCTGTACTATTGTATTGCACATCCACTACTTCTCAGTCTGCAAATGGAAGAAATTCTACCTTTTCTATGATCTGATGGCTTATTATATTTAACTCAGATCAATTGTTTCCTCTTCTTCCTTCCTTGCTCTTTACGAGTGAGCACATGTCCTATATGGAACACACCATCTCTCATGATGTATTTAAAAGGCTATTTAGTGAGTTTGAGTGAGTGATTAAGTAGAACAATTTTGTTTATTAGTCCATCATGGTTTCAACATGGTCACTTCACTCTCTCCCCTATTCTCCTTCGCATAACATTTCTCGCACACCCTCCATTCCACTCCATCATCCACACACTTTTTTAAACATCTGTGGTTACTGTTACAGTGGAGGTGGACCTGCTGGACCTTAAAGCTGTTATTCCCACCCCTCTAGCAGCTACACCCATGTATATGTATGAAATACACATACTATGTTCAAGGTTCTCCTAGCACTGGACTATACAGCAGGATCAGCACTGTCAAATACTGTACACTGTAGCAGTTCTACCCACAGGCCCTTGCATTGTAAACTAGTAGGTTTTCCTTGTGTTGACAAAACAGCTCTACTCCATCATTGCATGGACTCCACAAGACCTCTGAAAGTGTTGTGCGGTACTTAGTACCAGGACGTTAGCAGCAGAATGTTTAAAGGTAGTCTGTCACCCCTGCTGTCAGACTAAGCCCCCTTAGCACTGGCCCCCATCAACCCACAGGCACAGCATCACAGCAATGAGGGCAACCACGCAATACCTGTTTGGGTCACACTGCCCGCTGGTGGGGTACTGTAGCATTTGTGGTTGCCACTTGGTGCAGTGCCAAATTAAAGTAGGTACTCACTCATAGAGGTAACCTTGACATGGTGAGTGGGCTTATGCATTTTGATCTAAATGTATGCTAATAGGAACGAGCGAATCAACTTTGAATGAAACATCTGAAGTCGATTTGCATAAAACTTCATTTGAATACTGTATAGAGCAAGCGCTACGTACAGTATTAGAATGTATTGGCTCATCCCTATATGCTAATGTCTTGTGTACAGTATTATATTATGGGGCCATATAACTATTTATTACACAGAGTAGCAATGTTAATTGTGCTGAGAAACAATGATAGCTCAATGCATAGCATGAGCATGTGCAATCCATGTTTTTCTCTTTTTGTTGGTTACTATCCTCAGGATAGGTCATCAGTATCAAATTAGCAGGGTTCTGACTCCAGGGACAACTGCCAATCAGCTGTTTAAAAAGGCCATTGCACTCCACGAGACTAATCCTGTTACTAGACCAGTGATGTCACCATACATTGGTCATATGGCCTAGGTGCAGCTAAGTCCCACAAGTGAATGGGGCTAAGCTGGAATTCCAAGCACAGCTGCCATAAAATGCATGGCACTGTGCTTGGTAAGCTGTGAAGAGACAGCAGCAGTCACCAGAGCTTTGGTGAGCACAGTGACCTCTTCAAACAGCTGATCGGCAAGTGTGCTAGGAGTTCGACCCCCATCAATCTGATATTGACCTATCCTCAGGATAGAACAGAAATATCAAATTCAGGGATAACCCCTTTAACCCCTCAGATGCCATGGTCAATTGTAAATTAAAAAATAAATAAATAGAAAGTGATCAAAATGACATACAGTGCGTTGAGAACGTATTCGGCCCCCTGAAACTTTTCAACCTTTTGCCAGATTTCAGGCTTCAAACAAAAAGATATAACATTTTACATTTTTGGTGAAGAATCAACAACAAGTGGGTCACAATTGTGAAGTGGAACAAAATTTATTGGATCATTTAAACTTTTTTTGTAATAATAAAACTGAAAAGTTGGGCGTGCAAAATTATTCGGCCCATTTACTTTCAGTTCAGAAAACTCACTCCAGAAGTTCATTGAGGATCTCTGAATGATCCAATGTTGTCCTAAATGACTGATGAAGATAAATGGAATCCACCTGTGTGTAATCAAGTCTCCGTATAAATGCACCTGCTCTGTGATAGTCTCAGGGTTCTGTTTAAAGCACAGAGAGCATCATGAAGACCAAGGAACACACCAGGCAGGTCTGTGATACTGTTGTGGAGAAGTTTAAAGCCGAATTTGAATATCAAAAGATTTCCCAAGCTTTAAACATCCCAAGGAGCACTGTGCAAGCGATCATATTGAAATGGAAGGAGTATCAGACCACTGCAAATCTACCAAGACCCGGCCGTCCCTCTAAACTTTCATCTCAAACAAGGAGAAGATTGATCAGAGATGCAGCCAAGAGGCCCATGATCACTCTGGATGAACTGCAGAGATCTACAGCTGAGGTGGGAGAGTCTGTCCATAGGACAACAATCAGTCGAACACTTCACAAATCTGGCCTTTATGAAGAGTGGCAAGAAGAAGCCATTTCTCAAAGATATCCATAAAAAGTCTCGTTTACAGTTTGCCACAAGCCACCTGGGAGACACAGCAAACATGTGGAAGAAGGTGCTCTGGTCAGATCAAACCAAAATCCAACTTTTTGGAAACAATGCAAAACAATATGTTTGGCGTAAAAGCAACACAGCTCATCACCCTGAACACATCATCCCTACTGTCAAACATGGTGGTGGCAGCATCATGGTTTGGGCCTGCTTTTCATCAGCAGGGACAGGGAAGATGGTTAAAATTGATGGGAAGATGGATGGAGCCAAATACAGAACCATTCTGGATGAAAACCTGTTGGAGTCTACAAAAGACCTTAGACTAGGACGGAGATTTATCTTCCAACAAGACAATGATCCCAAACATAAAGCAAAATCTACAATGGAATGGCTCAAAAATAAACATATCCAGGTCTTAGAATGGCCAAGTCAAAGTCCAGACCTGAATCCAATTGAGAATATGTGGAAAGAGCTGAAAACTGCTGTTCACAAACGCTCTCCATCCAACCTCAAAGAGCTCGAGCTGTTTTGCAAGGAAGAATGGGCAAGAATTTTAGTCTCTAGATGTGCAAAACTGATAGAGACATACCCCAAGCCACTTGCAGCTGTAATCGCAGCAAAAGGTGGCGCAACAAAGTATTAATGCAAGAGGGCCTAATAATTTTGCACGCCCCACTTTTCAGTTTAATTATTACAAAAAAAGTTTAAATGATCCAATAAATTTCGTTCCACTTCACAATTGTGACCCACTTGTTGTTGATTCTTCACCAAAAATGTAAAATGTTATATCTTTTTGTTTGAAGCCTGAAATGTGGCAAAAGGTTGAAAAGTTCCAGAGGGTCGAATACTTTTGCAAGGCACTGTAAACACTCCAAAATAGTATTACTGAAAACTACAGATTGTCCCACAAAAAAATTTGCCCCCATACAGTTCCATGGACGTAAAAATAAAAAGTTATGAGGTTCAGAGTATGGAGATTTTTTTCCAAAGTTTTTAGTTTTATTTTTTAAGTATTAAAACACAAAAAAACTATACAATTGTGGTATCATTGTAATTGTACTGACCTGGAAAATGAACAAAGCAGGCCAGTTTTACTGGGAATGCAGTAAAATAGAAATCCATAAAAGGTGGAATTGCGTTTATTTTTTTTTTATGGCGGAATACTGCTATGTGAACAGAAAAATTAAAAAACCGCATGACACTGGGAAGGCTGGGAGTAAAAAAAAAATCTAAAACTCTTGAAGGGATTAATGAGCATGACAAAGTGGCCAGACTCTGATAGCCTCATAAGTATTTACTAGAGATGAGCGAGTAGTGAAATATTCGAAAGTTCGAAATTCGATTCGAATAGACCGCGAAATTCGACTATTCGACCGAATATCGAATCCCATTAAAGTCTATGGGGAAAAAATGCTCGCCACTTGGAAATCTCAATTCGACCACTTGGAGGTCACCAAGTCCACCCTGGAACCTCAGAAAAGGATGCCAACACTGCTGGAATGCAACTGGGACAGCAGGGGAAGCATGTCTGGGTGCATATAACGCGCCCAAGTCGCACTATTACGCCACTATCACAGCCTCTCAACAATACACTCCAAACACAATCTAACCTCTCTGTAAAGTGAGACCATACAAGGAAACCTTCTTTCCTCTACATTGCCATGGACCCCAAGCCAAACTAGACAAAAAAAACGATGAAATTCTGCACCCCTTAAAATCACGTTGCCTATGACAACCACAGATGGCATAGGCAAGGGGGAAAGCAAATAGACCCCACCCCTAATTGTCATTGTGTGTGTGTGTGAGATGTGGTCAGACATGTCTTCTTTAAAATGTAAAAACAACTCAAACACATGCAGAAGCCTTAAAATGCCCAAATTGTTGGCGCTTGAGATGTCAGTGACCCGACCTGGCCCAGTGTCATGTCTAGCAGGTAAAGCAGTGGGGATGTTGAGGGATGCGTAGGACCGCAAAAGGCAGGAAGAGGCCGTGGGCTGGCCAGAGGCTCATGGAAAATTTTGTGGCGGCCCAAGAGGTGACACCTCTTAAAAATTATGTGGAGGCCCAAGAGGTGAGACCTCTTAAAAATTATGTGGAGGCCCAAGAGTTGACACCTCTTAAAAATTATGTGGAGGCCCAAGAGGTGAGACCTCTTAAACATTTTGCGCAGGCCCAAGAGGTGAGACCTCTTAAAAATTATGTGGAGGCCCAAGAGGGGAGACCCGTTAAAAATTATGTGGAGGCCCAAGAGGTGACACCTCTTAAAAATTATGTGGAGGCCCAAGAGGTGAGACCTCTTAAAAATTATGTGGAGGCCCAAGAGGTGAGACCTCTTAAACATTTTGTGGAGGCCCAAGAGGTGAGACCTCTTAAACATTTTGTGGAGGCCCAAGAGGTGAGACCTCTTAAAAATGATGTGGAGGCCCAAGAGGTGAGACCTGTTAAAGATTTTGTGGAGGCCCAAGAGGTGAGACGTATTAAAAATTATGTGGAGGCCCAAGAGGGGAGACCTGTTAAAGATTTTGTGGAGGCCCAAGAGGTGAGACGTATTAAAAATTATGTGGAGGCCCAAGAGGGGAGACCCGTTAAAAATTATGTGGAGGCCCAAGAGGTGAGACCTGTTAAACATTTTGTGGAGGCCCAAGAGGTGAGACGTATTAAAAATTATGTGGAGGCCCAAGAGGTGAGACCTGTTAAACATTTTGTGGAGGCCCAAGAGGTGAGACGTATTAAAAATTATGTGGAGGCCCAAGAGGGGAGACCTCTTAAAAATTATGTGGAGGCCCAAGAGGTGAGACCTCTTAAACATTTTGTGCAGGCCCAAGAGGTGAGACCTCTTAAAAATTATGTGGAGGCCCAAGAGGTGAGACCTGTTAAAAATTATGTGGAGGCCCAAGAGGTGAGACCTGTTAAACATTTTGTGGAGGCCCAAGAGGTGAGACCTCTTAAACATTTTGTGGAGGCCCAAGAGGTGAGACGTATTAAAAATTATGTGGAGGCCCAAGAGGGGAGACCTCTTAAAAATTATGTGGACGCCCAAGAGGTGAGACCTCGTAAACATTTTGCGCAGGCCCAAGAGGTGAGACCTCTTAAAAATTATGTGGAGGCCCAAGAGGTGAGACCTCTTAAACATTTTGTGGAGGCCCAAGAGGTGAGCCATAAATATAAAAATTTTTCTGATTTACGGAGCAATTCTACGGCGGTTAAGGAGGAGGAGGAGGAGGTGGAGGAGGAAATGGCACTTCATACAGATGGCACTTCACTTTTGGCTGCTTTCCACGGTTGGAGAAGCAAAGTCCGGGTCAATCCACTTGCTGTTCATTTTGATTAGCGTCAGCCTGTCGGCACTGTCGGTTGACAGGCGGCTGCGCTTATCGGTGATAATGCCCCCGGCAGCGCTGAACACCCTTTCTGATAGCACGCTGGCGGCAGGGCAGGCAAGCACCTCCAAGGCGTACAGGGACAGTTCCAGCCACGTGTCCAACTTGGATTGCGAAGACCCAGTACAGTTTGTTCTCCACTATCCGGACAACACGTGTGTCCCGGGAAAAGCAGCCCAGCATGAAGTCAGCCATGTGTGCCAGACTCTGAATAGGCATGACGTCACTGCCCCCACCAGAAGGATCACTTGCCATTTCCTCCTCTTCCTCTTCCGCCTCCTCTCCGCCCCATCCGCGCTGAACCAATGGGACGCACACAGCCTGACTGCTACCCTCGCCGCCAGCATCCTCCTCCTCTTCCACAGCCACCTCCACGTCGTCCTCCTCCTCCTCATCCTCCTCCTCCTGCAACTGCCACCGTGAAGCAGACAAAAGTGTGGTCTGACTGTGTAGCTCCGTTGCGTCTCCTCCTGCCCCCGTCTCCTCTGTGTGCAATGCGTTCTCCCTTATTGCGATGAGGGATTCTTTAAGGACGCATAGGAGCGGGATGGTTACGCTCGGCCCTGCTGGCTGTGGCCTCACTTCTCTGTCTGAACTGTCCTCTGCCTGTGGACATCCCTCTGCCTGTGGACATCCCTCTGCCTGTGGACATCCCTCTGCCTGTGGACATGCCTCTGCCTGTGGACATCCCTCTGCCTGTGGACATTCCTCTGCCTGTGGACATCCCTCTGCCTCTTGCTGCCTTTTTCGGTGCTGCGCAGACCACCACCTCTCCACTGCTTTCCTCGCTGGACATCACCCTGGACCGGGTCAGTATCGGACAGTACAAAGCGGTGGTACATTTCATACTCCAGCCGTGGCCTGTTTTCATTCTCCCAATGCCTTGAGACATGTACTGAATGTAAATGAAGGTGTTGTAATCGCGTCTCTCTGTGACAATAGCTCGATACTATCAACTGCCAATTTTATTTTTAACTTTTTTTTTTTTTAGCGAACAGTTTTTTTCAACTTACTGATGTTTTCCAGTCTCTGTTTGGAAACTTTCTATGACTTTTTTCGTACTGGGTGCATTTGGTATAAATATGCAGAGAGTTATTTATGGTTTAATCGCAGAACGATGCAAAGGGAAAGCGTCGTCTAAAGGAGAATCATTTACCTCAGATAATTCAACCAGCAACTATGGCCCCCAACAGCATTTCCGCGCCCCCGTCCTCGTCCACGTCCTATTCCGCTAGCCCCCCTCCGCATTTTATTTTTTTTTGGTTACAATATTTTGCCTTCACAGCCGTGAAATAATTTTGCAAGAGAACGCACAGTACAGTTGCCAATTATAAGGCCTATATATTTTATAGTTCAAGGTACACAGCCGTGTGCTAACTGTTCAGACGGTGGGTATTAACACCAGGTATTTAAAGAATTTTGCTAGAGAACGCACAGTACAGTTGCCAATTATAAGGCCTAATATTTTATAGTATAATTATGTGGAGGCCCAAGAGGTGAGACCTCTTAAAGATTTTGTGGAGGCCCAAGAGGTGAGACCTCTTAAAGATTTTGTGGAGGCCCAAGAGGTGAGACCTCTTAAAGATTTTGTGGAGGCCCAAGAGGTGAGACCTCTTAAAGATTTTGTGGAGGCCCAAGAGGTGAGACCTCTTAAAGATTTTGTGGAGGCCCAAGAGGTGAGACCTCTTAAAGATTTTGTGGAGGCCCAAGAGGTGAGACCTCTTAAAGATGCAGGTGAGACCTCTTAAAGATTTGTGGAGGCCCAAGAGGTGAGACCTCTTAAAGATTTTGTGGAGGCCCAAGAGGTGAGACCTCTTAAAGATTTTGTGGAGGCCCAAGAGGTGAGACCTCTTAAAGATTTTGTGGAGGCCCAAGAGGTGAGACCTCTTAAAGATTTTGTGGAGGCCCAAGAGGTGAGACCTCTTAAAGATTTTGTGGAGGCCCAAGAGGTGAGACCTCTTAAAGATTTTGTGGAGGCCCAAGAGGTGAGACCTCTTAAAGATTTTGTGGAGGCCCAAGAGGTGAGACCTCTTAAAGATTTTGTGCAGGCCCAAGAGGTGAGACCTCTTAAAGATTTTGTGGAGGCCCAAGAGGTGAGACCTCTTAAAGATTTTGTGGAGGCCCAAGAGGTGAGACCTCTTAAAGATTTTGTGGAGGCCCAAGAGGTGAGACCTCTTAAAGATTTTGTGGAGGCCCAAGAGGTGAGACCTCTTAAAGATTTTGTGGAGGCCCAAGAGGTGAGACCTCTTAAAGATTTTGTGGAGGCCCAAGAGGTGAGACCTCTTAAAGATTTTGTGGAGGCCCAAGAGGTGAGACCTCTTAAAGATTTTGTGGAGGCCCAAGAGGTGAGACCTCTTAAAGATTTTGTGGAGGCCCAAGAGGTGAGACCTCTTAAAGATTTTGTGGAGGCCCAAGAGGTGAGACCTCTTAAAGATTTTGTGGAGGCCCAAGAGGTGAGACCTCTTAAAGATTTTGTGGAGGCCCAAGAGGTGAGACCTCTTAAAGATTTTGTGGAGGCCCAAGAGGTGAGACCTCTTAAAGATTTTGTGGAGGCCCAAGAGGTGAGACCTCTTAAAGATTTTGTGGAGGCCCAAGAGGTGAGACCTCTTAAAGATTTTGTGGAGGCCCAAGAGGTGAGACCTCTTAAAGATTTTGTGGAGGCCCAAGAGGTGAGACCTCTTAAAGATTTTGTGGAGGCCCAAGAGGTGAGACCTCTTAAAGATTTTGTGGAGGCCCAAGAGGTGAGACCTCTTAAAGATTTGTGGAGGCCCAAGAGGTGAGACCTCTTAAAGATTTTGTGGAGGCCCAAGAGGTGAGACCTCTTAAAAATTATGTGGAGGCCCAAGAGGTGAGACCTCTTAAAATTTTGTGCAGGCCCAAGAGGTGAGACCTCTTAAAAATTATGTGGAGGCCCAAGAGGTGAGACCTCTTAAAAATTATGTGGAGGCCCAAGAGGTGAGACCTCTTAAAAATTATGTGGAGGCCCAAGAGGTGAGACCTCTTAAAAATTATGTGGAGGCCCAAGAGGTGAGACCTCTTAAAAATTATGTGGAGGCCCAAGAGGTGAGACCTCTTAAAAATTATGTGGAGGCCCAAGAGGTGAGACCTCTTAAAAATTATGTGGAGGCCCAAGAGGTGAGACCTCTTAAAATTATGTGGAGGCCCAAGAGGTGAGACCTCTTAAAAATTATGTGGAGGCCCAAGAGGTGAGACCTCTTAAAAATTATGTGGAGGCCCAAGAGGTGAGACCTCTTAAAAATTATGTGGAGGCCCAAGAGGTGAGACCTCTTAAAAATTATGTGGAGGCCCAAGAGGAGAGCCATAAATATATATATATTTTTTTTTACGGAGCAATTCTACGGCGGTTAAGGAGGAGGAGGAGGAGGTGGAGGAGGAAATGGCACTTCATACAGATGGCACTTCACTTTTGGCTGCTTTCCACGGTTGGAGAAGCAAAGTCCGGGTCAATCCACTTGCTGTTCATTTTGATTAGCGTCAGCCTGTCCGCACTGTCGGTTGACAGGCGGCTGCGCTTATCGGTTATAATGCCCCCGGCTGCGCTGAACACCCTTTCTGATAGCACGCTGGCGGCAGGGCAGGCAAGCACCTCCAAGGCGTACAGGGACAGTTCCAGCCACGTGTCCAACTTGGAGACCCAGTAAGTGTAGGACGCCGAGGGATCGGGGAGGACAGGGTTACGGTCTGCCAGGTACTCCCGCAACATCCGCCGATACTTGTCCCTCCTGCTGATAGCGGGCCCCGCAGTGATGGAAGTTGCACGAGGGGGTGCCATGAACGTGTCCCACACCTTGGAGAGTGTTCCCCTGGTGGCTGTGGGCCTGATGGATGTTGTGGGACTCTGGGAGACCCTCTCCTCTCTGCCGCCAGCGATGGTGGGTGGGAAAATCTCCATCATGTTCTGCACGAGTTCCCTCTGGTATTCCAGCAATCGATTCGTCCTCTCCTCTACCGGAATAAAAGAGGAGACGTTATCTTTATACCGGGGGTCCAGGAGTGCGAAGACCCAGTACAGTTTGTTCTCCACTATCCGGACAACACGTGTGTCCCGGGAAAAGCAGCCCAGCATGAAGTCAGCCATGTGTGCCAGACTCTGAATAGGCATGACCTCACTGCCCCCACCAGAAGGATCACTTGCCATTTCCTCCTCTTCCTCTTCCGCCTCCTCTCCGCCCCATCCGCGCTGAACCAATGGGACGCACACAGCCTGACTGCTACCCTCGCCGCCAGCATCCTCCTCCTCTTCCACAGCCACCTCCACGTCGTCCTCCTCCTCATCCTCCTCCTCCTGCAACTGCCACCGTGAAGCAGACAAAAGTGTGGTCTGACTGTGTAGCTCCGTTGCGTCTCCTCCTACCCCCGTCTCCTCTGCGTGCAATGCGTTCTCCCTTATTGCGATGAGCGATTCTTTAAGGACGCCTAGGAGCGGAATGGTTACGCTCACTATAGCGTCCTCGCTGCTGACCTTCTTGGTGGACTCCTCAAAGATACGCAGTACATCGCATATGTCTGCCATCCATGGCCACTCGTGGTTGGCAAACTGAGGGAGCTGAGTTGGAGGCACGCGTGGATTCATTATCTGGTACTCCATCAATGCTCTCTGCTGCTCACACACCCTGGCCAACATGGAATAGGTGGAATTCCAGCGAGTGGGCAGGTCGCACAACAGCCGATGTTCAGGCAAATGGAGGCGTTGCTGGAGTTTTTTTAAGCTAGCAGCAGCTACAGTTGACTTCCGAAAGTGAGCGCACAAGCGCCGCACTTTCACCAGTAGCTCTGCCAGGTTGGGGTAAGTCTTCAGAAATTTTTGGACTACCAGATTAAAAACGTGGGCCAGGCATGGTACGTGATTGAGTTCGGCAAGCTCCAGAGCCGCCACCAGGTTACGGCCGTTATCGCACACGACCATGCCTGGTCCTAGCTGCAGCGGCGACAGCCACATCTCCGTCTGCTGCAATATGGCGTCCCTCACCTCTGGGGCGCTGTGCTTCCTGTCGCCCAAGCTGATGAGCTTTAGCACCGCCTGCTGACGTCTCCCCGCGCCAGTGCTGCAACGCTTCCAGCTAGCGGCTGAGGGAGATGTTAAGGCACAGGAGGAGGAGGAGGAGGAGGAGGAGGAGGGGGGTTTATCAGAACCCATGCTGGCAATCTTGGGCGGGGGTGGTAGGTAGGCCGTCTCTGTTTGCGACCCCGTCCCCGCCTCCACTACATTCACCCAGTGTGCCGTCAGAGAAATGTATCGTCCCTGGCCGCAAGCGCTTGTCCATGAGTCGGTGGTCAAGTGGACCTTTGCGCTGACTGCGTACCTCAGGGCCCGCCTGATGTTACGCGACACGTGCTGGTGCAGGGCGGGGACGGCACTCCGGGAAAAGTAGTGGCGGCTAGGGACGGAATAGCGAGGTGCGGCAGCCGCCATCAGGTCGCGGAAGGCCTGCGTCTCCACAAGCCTAAACGGCAACATCTCCAGGGCCAGCAGTTTGGAGATGTGGCAGTTTAAGGCTTGGGCTTGGGGGTGACTCGAGGCGTACTTCCGCCTGCGGTCGAACGCCTGCGAGATGGACAGTTGTTGGGACGAGGAGTGTGAAGGTGCAGGCGAAGAGGCGGGGGAAGGGGAGGCTGAAGGAGAAGGCCCCAAAGTAGCAGAGGCAGAGGCAGATGTGGAGGTGTCCTGGCTGGAGGTCTGGACCGCAGTGGCAGCACACAACAAAGGGGAAGAGGCAGTGGCAGCAAGACCGGGCGCAGTTTGTATTGCGTTTGCTCTCTCCCACTCAGCCCAGTGCTTGAATTCCAAGTGACGCCGCATGCCTGAGGTGGTCAGATTGCTCTTCTCAGAGCCCCTACTCAGTTTTGAGTGGCAGAGTGTGCAAACCGCGCTCAGTTTGTCATCCGCACAAACATTAAAATATCTCCACACCACAGAAGTACGAGGCCTCGATGGGGGAGCTTCGCACGACTGGCCGCTGGCGGGAACAGCTTCGGCCCTGCTGGCTGTGGCCTCACTTCTCTGTCTGAACTGTCCTCTGCCTGTGGCCATCCCTCTGCCTGTGGACATCCCTCTGCCTGTGGACATCCCTCTGCCTGTGGACATCCCTCTGCCTGTGGACATCCCTCTGCCTGTGGACATCCCTCTGCCTCTTGCTGCCTTTTTCGGTGCTGCGCAGACCACCACCTCTCCACTGCTTTCCTCGCTGGACATCACCCCTGGCCAAGTGGGGTCGGTCATTTCGTCATCCACCACCTCCTCTTCCTCACTCTGCTCCTCCTCCTGCCCACTGGACATTCCAACAGCCTCCCTTGATGGCAACTGCGTCTCATCATCATCATCGCTCATGATAACAGATGCTGGCTCAGGGTCCACATCAGCAGGAGATGGCGAAAACTCCAGTGTTTGGGCATCACTACAAACAAATTCCTCTGCTAGCTCCTGGGATTCTTCCGGCACATCTGAAAAAGGACCCGAAAAGAGCTCCTGGGAGGGGTCAAGGGTGGGATGACTCTGTTGGCCAGGTGTGGAGGAAGGAGGGTCAGAGTGAGACTGTGTGGATGACTGGCTGGTGGACAACTGTGTGGAAGCGCTATCGGCTATCCATTGCACCACCTGTTCAACCTGCTCAGGCCTCAACAGCGGTGTAACCCGCCCCCTGCTTAACTGTCCCATAAAGGCAGGGATTCTGGATGAGCGGGATCCTGGCTGATCCTCACCAGCACACATTGTATCCCCACTGGCTTCAACAAGGCCCCCAACAGCATTTCCGCGCCCCCGTCCTCGTCCACGTCCACGTCCTATTCCGCTAGCCCCCCTCCGCATTTTATTTTTTTTTTGTTGCAAATACAATATTTTGGTATATAATTAGGTATGTGAAATAATTTAGCAAGAGAACACACAGTACAGTGGCCTATTAAATGGCCTAGATATTGTATATTTCAAAGTACACAGCCGTGTAGTAACAGAACAGACGGTGGGTATTTACACCAGGTATGTGAGATAATTTAACAAGAAAACGCACAGTACAGTGGCCTATTAAAATGCCTAGATATTGTATATTTCAAAGTACACAGCCGTGTAGTAACTGAACAGACGGTGGGTATTTACACCAGGTATGTGAGATAATTTAACAAGAAAACGCACAGTACAGTGGCCTATTAAATGCCTAGATATTGTATATTTCAAAGTACACAGCCGTGTAGTAACTGAAACAGACGGTGGGTATTTACACCAGGTATGTGAGATAATTTAACAAGAGAACGCACAGTACAGTGGCCTATTAAATGGCCTAGATATTGTATATTTCAAAGTACACAGCCGTGTAGTAACAGAACAGACGGTGGGTATTTTACACCAGGTATGTGAGATAATTTAACAAGAAAACGCACAGTACAGTGGCCTATTAAATGGCCTAGATATTGTATATTTCAAAGTACACAGCCGTGTAGTAACTGAACAGACGGTGGGTATTTACACCAGGTATGTGAGATAATTTAACAAGAAAACGCACAGTACAGTGGCCTATTAAATGGCCTAGATATTGTATATTTCAAAGTACAACAGCCGTGTAGTAACTGAACAGACGGTGGGTATTTACACCAGGTATGTGAGATAATTTAACAAGAGAACGCACAGTACAGTGGCCTATTAAATGGCCTAGATATTGTATATTTCAAAGTACACAGCCGTGTAGTAACAGAACAGACGGTGGGTATTTACACCAGGTATGTGAGATAATTTAACAAGAAAACGCACAGTACAGTGGCCTATTAAAATGCCTAGATATTGTATATTTCAAAGTACACAGCCGTGTAGTAACAGAACAGACGGTGGGTATTTACACCAGGTATGTGAGATAATTTAACAAGAAAACGCACAGTACAGTGGCCTATTAAATGGCCTAGATATTGTATATTTCAAGTACACAGCCGTGTAGTAACAGAACAGACGGTGGGTATTTACACCAGGTATGTGAGATAATTTAACAAGAAACGCACAGTACAGTGGCCTATTAAATGCCTAGATATTGTATATTTCAAAGTACACAGCCGTGTAGTAACTGAACAGACGGTGGGTATTTACACCAGGTATAGTGAGATAATTTAACAAGAAAACGCACAGTAAGTGGCCTATTAAATGGCCTAGATATTGTATATTTCAAAGTACCACAGCCGTGTAGTAACTGAACAGACGGTGGGTATTTACACCAGGTATGTGAGATAATTTAACAGAAAACGCACAGTACAGTGGCCTATTAAATGGCCTAGATATTGTAATATTTCAAAGTACACAGCCGTGTAGTAACTGAACAGACGGTGGGTATTTACACCAGGTATGTGAAGATAATTTAACAAGAAAAACGCACAGTACAGTGGCCTATTAAATGGCCTAGATATTGTATATTTCAAAGTACACAGCCGTGTAGTAACTGAACAGACGGTGGGTATTTACACCAGGTATGTGAGATAATTTAACAAGAAAACGCACAGTACAGTGGCCTATTAAAATGCCTAGATATTGTATATTTCAAAGTACACAGCCGTGTAGTAACTGAACAGACGGTGGGTATTTACACCAGGTATGTGAGATAATTTAACAAGAGAACGCACAGTACAGTGGCCTATTAAATGGCCTAGATATTGTATATTTCAA
>ONZH01022021.1:0-30510 GCA_900303285.1 Rhinella marina | reverse complement strand
GTATTAACACCACGTATATAAAATAATTTTGCAATCACGCAGAACGCACAGTACAGGTGCCAAATAAAAGGCCTTTTTTTAAAATCATTTCTAGGTACAGCAGCCTTGTACTAACAGGTCAGATGGTGTGTATTAACACCACGTATATACAAGATTTTTGCAAGCACGCAGAACGCACAGTACAGGTGCCAAATAAAATGCCTTTTTTTTATATTTCTAGGTACACAGCCTTGTACTAACAGGTCAGACGGTGTGTATTAACACCACGTATATAAAATAATTTTGCAAGCACGCAGAACGCACAGTATAGGTGCCAAATAAAATGGCCTTTTTTTTAATATTTCTAGGTACACAGCCTTGTACTAACAGGTCAGACGGTGTGTATTAACACCACGTATATACAAGATTTTTGCAAGCACGCAGAACGCACAGTATAGGTGCCAAATAAAATGCCTTTTTTTTAATATTTCTAGGTACACAGCCGTGTACTAACAGGTCAGACGGTGTGTATTAACACCACGTATATACAAATTTTTGCAAGCACGCAGAACGCACAGTACAGGTGCCAAATAAAATGCCTTTTTTTTAATATTTCTAGGTACACAGCCGTGTACTAACAGGTCAGACGGTGTGTATTAACACCACGTATATAAAATAATTTTGCAAGCACGCAGAACGCACAGTACAGGTGCCAAATAAAATGCCTTTTTTTTAATATTTCTAGGTACACAGCCGTGTACTAACAGGTCAGACGGTGTGTATTAACACCACGTATATACAAGATTTTTGCAAGCACGCAGAACGCACAGTACAGGTGCCAAATAAAATGCCTTTTTTTTAATATTTCTAGGTACACAGCCTTGTACTAACAGGTCAGACGGTGTGTATTAACACCACGTATATAAAATAATTTTGCAAGCACGCAGAACGCACAGTACAGGTGCCAAATAAAATGCCTTTTTTTAATATTTCTAGGTACACAGCCTTGTACTAACAGGTCAGACGGTGTGTATTAACACCACGTATATACAAGATTTTTGCAGCACGCAGAACGCACAGTATAGGTGCCAAATAAAATGCCTTTTTTTTAATATTTCTAGGTACACAGCCGTGTACTAACAGGTCAGACGGTGTGTATTAACACCACGTATATAAAATAATTTTGCAAGCACGCAGAACGCACAGTACAGGTGCCAAATAAAATGCCTTTTTTTAATATTTCTAGGTACACAGCCGTGTACTAACAGGTCAGACGGTGTGTATTAACACCACGTATATAAAATAATTTTGCAAGCACGCAGAACGCACAGTACAGGTGCCAAATAAAATGCCTTTTTTTTAATATTTCTAGGTACACAGCCTTGTACTAACAGGTCAGACGGTGTGTATTAACACCACGTATATACAAGATTTTTGCAAGCACGCAGAACGCACAGTACAGGTGCCAAATAAAATGCCTTTTTTTTAATATTTCTAGGTACACAGCCGTGTACTAACAGGTCAGACGGTGTGTATTAACACCACGTATATACAAGATTTTTGCAAGGCACGCAGAACGCACAGTACAGGTGCCAAATAAAATGCCTTTTTTTTAATATTTCTAGGTACACAGCCGTGTACTAACAGGTCAGACGGTGTGTATTAACACCACGTATATAAAATAATTTTGCAAGCACGCAGAACGCACAGTACAGGTGCCAAATAAAATGCCTTTTTTTAATATTTCTAGGTACACAGCCGTGTACTAACAGGTCAGACGGTGTGTATTAACACCACGTATATAAATAATTTTGCAAGCACGCAGAACGCACAGTACAGGTGCCAAATAAAATGCCTTTTTTTTATATTTCTAGGTACACAGCCGTGTACTAACAGGTCAGACGGTGTGTATTAACACCACGTATATACAAGATTTTTGCAAGCACGCAGAACGCACAGTACAGGTGCCAAATAAAATGCCTTTTTTTTAATATTTCTAGGTACACAGCCGTGTACTAACAGGTCAGACGGTGTGTATTAACACCACGTATATACAAGATTTTTGCAGGCACGCAGAACGCACAGTACAGGTGCCAAATAAAATGCCTTTTTTTAATATTTCTAGGTACACAGCCGTGTACTAACAGGTCAGACGGTGTGTATTAACACCACGTATATAAAAGATTTTTGCAAGCACGCAGAACGCACAGTACAGGTGCCAAATAAAATGCCTTTTTTTAATATTTCTAGGTACACAGCCGTGTACTAACAGGTCAGACGGTGTGTATTAACACCACGTATATAAAATTTTTGCAAGCACGCAGAACGCACAGTACAGGTGCCAAATAAAATGCCTTTTTTTTAATATTTCTAGGTACACAGCCGTGTACTAACAGGTCAGACGGTGTGTATTAACACCACGTATATAAAATAATTTTGCAAGCACGCAGAACGCACAGTACAGGTGCCAAATAAAATGCCTTTTTTTTAATATTTCTAGGTACACAGCCGTGTACTAACAGGTCAGACGGTGTGTATTAACACCACGTATATACAAGATTTTTGCAAGCACGCAGAACGCACAGTACAGGTGCCAAATAAAATGCCTTTTTTTTAATATTTCTAGGTACACAGCCGTGTACTAACAGGTCAGACGGTGTGTATTAACACCACGTATATACAAGATTTTTGCAAGGCACGCAGAACGCACAGTATAGGTGCCAAATAAAATGCCTTTTTTTAATATTTCTAGGTACACAGCCGTGTACTAACAGGTCAGACGGTGTGTATTAACACCACGTATATACAAGATTTTTGCAAGGCACGCAGAACGCACAGTACAGGTGCCAAATAAAATGCCTTTTTTTAATATTTCTAGGTACACAGCCGTGTACTAACAGGTCAGACGGTGTGTATTAACACCACGTATATAAAAGATTTTGCAAGCACGCAGAACGCACAGTACAGGTGCCAAATAAAATGCCTTTTTTTAATATTTCTAGGTACACAGCCGTGTACTAACAGGTCAGACGGTGTGTATTAACACCACGTATATAAAATAATTTTGCAAGCACGCAGAACGCACAGTACAGGTGCCAAATAAAATGCCTTTTTTTTAATATTTCTAGGTACACAGCCTTGTACTAACAGGTCAGACGGTGTGTATTAACACCACGTATATACAAGATTTTTGCAGGCACGCAGAACGCACAGTACAGGTGCCAAATAAAATGCCTTTTTTTTATATTTCTAGGTACACAGCCGTGTACTAACAGGTCAGACGGTGTGTATTAACACCACGTATATAAAATAATTTTGCAAGCACGCAGAACGCACAGTACAGGTGCCAAATAAAATGCCTTTTTTTAATATTTCTAGGTACACAGCCGTGTACTAACAGGTCAGACGGTGTGTATTAACACCACGTATATACAAGATTTTTGCAAGCACGCAGAACGCACAGTATAGGTGCCAAATAAAATGCCTTTTTTTTATATTTCTAGGTACACAGCCGTGTACTAACAGGTCAGACGGTGTGTATTAACACCACGTATATACAAGATTTTTGCAAGCACGCAGAACGCACAGTACAGGTGCCAAATAAAATGCCTTTTTTTAATATTTCTAGGTACACAGCCGTGTACTAACAGGTCAGACGGTGTGTATTAACACCACGTATATACAAGATTTTTGCAAGCACGCAGAACGCACAGTACAGGTGCCAAATAAAATGCCTTTTTTTTAATATTTCTAGGTACACAGCCGTGTACTAACAGGTCAGACGGTGTGTATTAACACCACGTATATACAAGATTTTTGCAAGCACGCAGAACGCACAGTACAGGTGCCAAATAAAATGCCTTTTTTTTAATATTTCTAGGTACACAGCCGTGTACTAACAGGTCAGACGGTGTGTATTAACACCACGTATATAAAAGATTTTTGCAAGCACGCAGAACGCACAGTACAGGTGCCAAATAAAATGCCTTTTTTTTAATATTTCTAGGTACACAGCCGTGTACTAACAGGTCAGACGGTGTGTATTAACACCACGTATATACAATAATTTTGCAAGCACGCAGAACGCACAGTACAGGTGCCAAATAAAAGGCCTTTTTTTAATATTTCTAGGTACACAGCCTTGTACTAACAGGTCAGACGGTGTGTATTAACACCACGTATATACAAGATTTTTGCAAGCACGCAGAACGCACAGTACAGGTGCCAAATAAAATGCCTTTTTTTTATATTTCTAGGTACACAGCCGTGTACTAACAGGTCAGACGGTGTGTATTAACACCACGTATATAAAATAATTTTGCAAGCACGCAGAACGCACAGTACAGGTGCCAAATAAAAGGCCTTTTTTTTAATATTTCTAGGTACACAGCCTTGTACTAACAGGTCAGACGGTGTGTATTAACACCACGTATATACAAGATTTTTGCAAGCACGCAGAACGCACAGTACAGGTGCCAAATAAAATGCCTTTTTTTTTAATATTTCTAGGTACACAGCCGTGTACTAACAGGTCAGACGGTGTGTATTAACACCACGTATATACAAGATTTTTGCAAGCACGCAGAACGCACAGTACAGGTGCCAAATAAAATGCCTTTTTTTTTATATTTCTAGGTACACAGCCGTGTACTAACAGGTCAGACGGTGGGTATTTACACCTGGTATACAAAAAGGGTATTGCAGGCACACAGAACCCAGAACACTAGAGCCAAAGAAACTGTATTTAAAAAAAAAAAATGTACACAGCCGTATACTGCCAGAAGATCAGATGGTGCATATACACACTAGGTATATAACAGGGTTTTGCAGCCAAAAAGAACGCAGAACAGTAGTGCCAAATATAGTTTGGTATGTAGCAGAGCACCTAATACACCACTAATGCCTCTCTCTGTCCCTACTCCAGCAGCTATCCCTGAATACAGCAGCCGTTCTCTGCAGAGTGTATATGGTAGTAAAGCTATCACTGTACTGCACTATAGTAGCCCTGATAAGGGCTTTTAATCACGCTCCTGCCTGTCCAACAGCTAAAACCTATCTCTCCCTTCTCCAGCCTCTGTCCCTGACTAAGTTCACGCAGCATATGCGAACGAGCAGGAAGAGCTGAGTTTTTATGATTCGAGGTCACGTGGTTTTTCCAGCCAATCCATGTAGACGCCGTTTTCGCGCTGCCAGCGTGCTCCGCGGGCCTGTCATACCCCCCCTGCATGGTGATTGGTGGAAAAAGAGCGCCAGGGAAGGTGGGAGGGGAAACGAATTCTAAGTGCGCCATCGCCGTTATACTCGATCGAAATCGAGTATGCCGAATAGCGTAGTATTCGATCGAATACCGGCTCGATCGAACACTACTCGCTCATCTCTAATTATTTACTAAATGCATTTAAAGGATCAGAAAAGCTGATCCACCTCACTGCTCACCATTCAAAATCAGGGTGAGATAGGTAAATCAGTAAAGCCTCTTTCACAGTCAGCAGGTCCAGCAGATAATGCCGTGACTCGTCCAGACAAAAAACACTGTGAACAGCAGTTTTTGTCTGGCCAATTCTTGGCATATTTGCTGGGTAGTGGCCGGATCTCTGCCATACCCTGTTATAGTCAACAGGGCTAGGCGGGAAGGCCGTAGTATCCAGCAATGCTGGACCCGGAAAACTCTGGCAGGCTTTTCTCTACCAGAACAGTCTGCTGCAGTTTCCTGCCACAAGAGAGAAACTAGCCTAAATCAGGTAAATCAAGGGACAATTATGAAACTGAAATAGCTTAGGTTATACTCACATTTATTTATTTATTTTATGCACTTATATAGCGCTACTATATTCTGCAGCACTTTCCAGACATTATCAAGCTGTGCCCAATGGGGCTCACTATCTAAGGTCCCTATCAGTATGTCTTTGGAGTGTGGGAGGAAACCGGAATACCCAGAGGAAATTCACGCAAACACGGGGAGAACATACAAACTCCATGCAGATGTTGTTCTTGGAGGGATTTAAACCAAGGGCCCCAGCGCTGCAAAGCAAAAGTGAGCCACTGAGCCACCATGCTGCCCACATCTCAGATATGTATTATAGTTGTCTGTTCTGGCAGTGGAACAGACTACCCAAGTACACTGTACCTGGTATTGCTGCACACCGCCGGATCCTCATTGACTGTAACACTATCTGGCCCAAATCGATGTTAGATTCCATTATAGTCAAGGGGAACCACCGATGACCAGCAGTGTTGGATGGTGTATTCTGGTAGATTGGTCTGCTGCTGGAACAGACTACCAAAGTTCACAGTGGAGATATGAACATAGCCTTACCTTCTACAGTATGATGTCGCGATTTCTTGATAATCTCACTGGATGGTCCTAAAGTGCCTTTAGAATTTTTGCTTTTGTCCAAGCATGATTAAAGGATCAGAAGAACCCCTAACTATATGCCCTGTTAAGGCTGTAAGACATCAAAAAAAGGTGTCCCCCACTCAGGACCCCGGTCTATAAGAAAGAGAGGGGAAGATGCAATAATCAGCCGTTCTCACTCCACATTACATAGACATTCATGCAATATTTGTCCATATATATTAATACATTTCAAATTAAAGGGGGTGTCCGGTTTTAGGAGGAAACAGTAAACACATGCAGTCCACCTGCAAAAAAAAGAATTGATCACTTTGCTTACCTGACAGGTCCAGTGCTACTGTTCTGGTTCTTCCAGTCAGGCTCTATTTACCCAGCTCCAGCATGACCACTGCAAGTACTCACTGGCCTCTTTGGTGCACCGCTGAGGCCATTGATCGGTTGCTGTGACGTGTTGTCAACATGACATCACTGCTGTAGTCAGGGAGAATCAGAGCAGAAACAAAACCATAAAACTTAACATGCACAAGATGTGGCCACACCATTAGTAGCGTAAGCTAATACTTTCTTCTCTAGAAGCCATCTGTCTTTGTTAAAGGTAACTGTATACTGATATGCTGAATACATGATATACATGATGTACAGTTTATTTTCTGATTGTGCTGAACATGCTGACCCCCTAGTTGATTAATGCTTGTGGTCATAGGTTATTTTGTCATCTTCTTCTGCTGGTCTTATCAGTGTTCCCTCACCTGATGACAGAAAGTAAAGAGCCATTAAATGCCGCCTTGAGGAAGAATTTCTCTTGATTGTTGCTTTGAACAAATAACTATATTTTACGTCAGAAGGACCTGAACCACAGCTGAAGTATATACTGTGATGTTAGGAAAAAATGTTCTAATTTCCTGTCTCTCACAGACCCTCTCAATCAATGCAAACACAGAAATGGGACTGAGACAAAAAATTCCTAATTTATCTTCAACCATAACTAAACCTTTGGCCCTAAAATATAGTTCATTGCTAAAGTGTGTTATACAAATGGTGAGTTATCTGCTATTAAAGTGAACTGTTATATGAGCATGTTCTGTACTACAGGCGTGTTTCTTGTCTTATCCCCAACTCTTCAAAATGTGATCAATTGTGTGTTTGCCTTCCGTTTCATCTCTGTTGAATATGTCAATTTGTTTACTGTTTTGAAATGCACATTGACATTTTCCTACCAAGAAGAAAGGAGCAGAACTAAATGTTATTACATTTCACTCTAAATAAAAGCCAGAAAAGATAGCAGGTATATACATACACTATGCCAGGAATGCTCCTAGACTAACTATGGGTTATCCTGAATTGTACAAAAAGGATCTTATTTTTCTCAGAAATACTTCCATTCTTATACATAAGCTGAGTATGGCACTGCAGCCTAGACACATTCACTTAAATGGGGAAGAGCTACAATATTAGACACAATCAATAGACAAGACTGTAGTTTGTTTGTAACCTGTCCTTGAACAACCCCCCAGTCCTCTCGTCTACCTGTAAATGTCACAATAACCACCACACACCATACCACAAGAATGTTGTGGATTCAAGTGCATTCTCTTCTCACCCACCTAACCCAGTTGAGTTGAGTGCAAGTGTGGGGCATCACATACCCAACACAGTACTTCAGTTCTGTAAGGAAACAGAATAGTCAGAATTAAAACACTCATGTCATAGTATTAAAGAGGCTCTGTCACCAGGATCAACCCTATTAAACCAGACATACTGGCTGGTAGGGCTGATCATGCTGATTAAAACTATATCACAGAAAAATAATATTAGTGCACACAAATAGATGCAAACAATATATACTGTATAAACTAAGACCTCATTCTGATATGATAAAATCTGAGACTCTTAGCCAATATATTTTGATCAAAACACATCTGTGCCCACCTACCCAGCGTCACGGTGGTCTCAGGTCAGGCAGGTCCTACGCTAAACCTAACTATGCCGTTGGGCATCTATATCTAGGAGCGTGGACGCTGCACATATAGGTGTGTTGCTCCTAGTGACCTCTATGTGCATACAGCAACCAATGAGAGGAGGAGCAAACACACCTATATGTACCACGCAATCAAGGCGCTCAATTTGATAGGAAGAGCAAAAGTGCACAAGAATGCTACTCAAGATAAGCTAAGAGCGCATTCACACCTGAAGGTGCCACTCCCTCAGGTACATGTTATAAACTAAGCAAAACTCACAGAAACAAAAGGATAAAAAAAGGGATAAAAGACATCCTGCATGATGTGATAATGATTGCGGATGTCAGTGGCTATATATATCAAAGTAAATCACAGAAAAATAATATTAGTGCACAAAAATAGATGCAAACAATATATACTGTATAAACTAAGACCTCATTCTGATATGATAAAATCTGAGACTCTTAGCCAATATATTTTGATCAAAACACATCTGTGCCCACCTACCCAGCGGTGTATGCACATAGAGGTCACTAGGAGCAACACACCTATATGTGCAGCGTCCACGCTCCTAGATATAGATGCCCAACGGCATAGTTAGGTTTAGCGTAGGACCTGCCTGACCTGAGACCACCGTGACGCTGGGTAGGTGGGGACAGATGTGTTTTGATCAAAATATATTGGCTAAGAGTCTCAGATTTTATCATATCAAAATGAGGTCTTAGTTTATACAGTATATATTGTTTGCATCTATTTTTGTGCACTAATATTATTTTTCTGTGATTTACTTTGATATATATAGCCACTGACATCCTCAATCATTATCACATCATGCAGGATGTCTTTTATCCCTTTTTTATCCTTTTGTTTCTGTGAGTTTTGATTAAAACTATACCTTTCTTTTGTTTATATGATCAATAGCTGCAGAGAAATCAGCGTTTTTATTCATATGCAAATGAGCAATTCGAGCACTCAGAGGCGGGGCTGAATATTCTGAGCACTGCTCTGTAACACCCCCTGTGCTCTGCACACGCCCCTCTCCCATTGATTGACAGGGCTAGACAGCAGGCTGAGGACAGGAGCTGTGTGATAGTAAGTAAATATCACATACACTATAGCTGCACCACACTGAGATCTGCACATAAAGCTAATACACATATTACTGCTTTATTCACAGGCACAATATATGATCATACAGACACCAGTAATATGTGTTAGCTGATAAGCCTGGAAAAGACAACCTTCTGTATGTGGTTATGTTATAGCTTGGTAGTTAAAGAGGACCTTTCATGGGTCCAGACTTTGCTAACAATGTAGCCCGTTATGGAGGGCATGTGAGAATGGGGTCAGAGGACTTACTACTTTTGCAAGGCGCCGCTCCGTTCGCCCGCTGTCCCCCTGTAAAGTTCCGGCGCGTGCTATGCAAATGCATAGCATCGAAACAGGGAGGAGGAGACGCCAGGGATTCTCAATGGGCGTCTCCTTCTCCCTGGCTGTGACGCTCTCCACTGCGTTTTGACAGCGCTCCAGCCAGGGAGAAGGAGACGCCCATTGAGAATCCCTGGCGTCTCCTCCTACCTGTTCCGATGCTATGCATTTGCATAGCGCGCGCCGGAACTTTACAGGGGGACAGCGGGTGAACGGAGCGGCACCCTGCAAAAGTAGTAAGTCCTCTGACCCCAGTCCCACATGCCCTCCATAACGGGCTACATTGTTAACAAAGTCTGGACCCATGAAAGGTCCTCTTTAAGTGATTGGATTTGTATGTAGAGATCCCAGGTTTGAATCCTGGGAATGATATCAAATTTTTTTTCTTCCACGTTTATCCCATAAAAAAATTATATGTCTTTATTATATTTAGAAAGCTACCACATATTAATGGTTTCTTTATAATCATATTGTGTCTGTGATAAACCAGTAAAAGGTTTTAGAAAAAAAAACTTTTCTCAATATAGTAAGGCCTTATTATTATTTACTATATAATTAATAGGAAGAAAATATATACTGCAGCTGGGATTTGAACCTGGGACCTCTAGATGCAGGGCAGACCACTAAGCTGTAGCATCAGCTCATAGATATGTTTGGTGTTTTTATGCTTATAAGGTAACACATATTACTGGTGTTGGTATGATCATATATTCTTACTGTGAATAAAGCAGTGATATGTAGATTAGCTTTCTGAGCAGATCTCAGTGTGGTGTAGCTATAGTTTATGTGATATTTACATGCTAGCACATAGCTCCTTGATACAGCTCTGCCCTCAGCCTGCTGTCTAGCCCTGTCAGTCAATGGGAGGGGGCGTGTGCAGCGCATAGGGGGTGTTACAGAGCAGTGCTCAGAATATTCAGCCCTGCCTCTGAGTGCTCAAATTGCTCATTTGCATATGAATAAAAACGCTGATTTCTCTGCAGCTATTGATCATACAAACAAAAGAAAGGTAAAGTTTTAATCAGCATGATCAGCCCTACCAGCCAGTATGTCTGGTTTAATAGGGTTGATCCTGGTGACAGAGCCTCTTTAAATCAGCACTTAGGAGAAGCATGTTAATACCATAGCCTCCCTCCATGACCAAGACAAAACTTGAAGCTTCTGGGCTCCACTGCAAAATTTGTAACATGGCTCATACCTACCATGTTCCATTTATAAAACTGACATCTTATGAGGAAGAGGAGCCTTTGGGTGCAAACTCCATGCCCTCCTTCATATGTCTGTGTCCGTATTGCCGATGCAAATACTCAGACCAAGTTACATTCTAACAAGAATATGTGAATTAACACTAAAATCAATGTATACGTGTGCTGTCCATAGACAGCATGTAGAGCACACGTTCAGCATTCATTGATGAGTGAATAAGCCATATCTTTTCATTGCCATGCCTCTTCTCCATTATAAGTCTGTTACTGAAAGCTAAAGTGGTTAACATTGATAACCTACTATTTAGAGCTACACAAGGAGGCAAAATGCTTGACCTAGTTATCACAAATGTCTATGCTAAAAGTTTTGATTTGCATCTGAAGTATAGAAAAATGTTATTATAGTTTAAAGGAGTTTTTTCAAGTTTTAAAAATGTACTAAAAGTAGGGAATATGGTAAAATAAAAAAAATAAAAAAACTTATACTGCCTTAGTCTAGTTATGGGACTGCAAAGGTTACTGCTAGTCTGTGTCTACTTTGTTTTAGCAATGATGTTCCATAAATGTGCATGTGATGCCTGTATATATAGCACAATACTGCTGAAGTCAATATTTGGCTGCAGTGGTTATACAAGCAAGTAAAGCATGTCATCACTGCAGAAGTCAACTGATCAACAAAGACCAGCAAGACCACCAGAGTGACAGTACTGGAGTGCCAGAGGGTTTACCAGGTGAGTAAAATTTATTTGTTTAATTATACCACTTTCCCTTCTTACAGCTGTCTCCCAACCCCGCCCCCTCCCAAAATAACCTTTTTAAATGTGGTTTATTATTCTACAACTATTTTCTTAGGCTCTGTTCGCAATAGCCTCATGGTCTCCACAAGCACAATGGATTACAAAAACCCTACAGGCTTTTAATCTGGTCTGTTAAATTGTTCTCAGGGCTCCAGAACATTTGATAATAAGAATAGAACTGCAGTCTACATACGACAATCTGAATGCAGCCTAATAGTTAATGTCTCTTCTAAGCTATTCTTCAAAAGAATATATTTTAATTACACAGAACTATCTTCTTACTGATTAAAACCAAGCAAGATACGGATGGTTCACCGACCTGTGCACCAAATCATCTTATAACCAAACTCATTAAAGTGAACTTATAAAGGATGAAAACTATTCCACATTTTATTTCAATCTCTAAAGCGACAGTAAAATAACAACCAACCCGGATAATATTTTAATATAATTCTGAGCCCCAAAGTATTATAATATTCCATAGCTAAGCTTGGACACAACTGATTCACATTCTTTCCGTGCAGTTTTGATGAATGTCTGTTGATGAATGACCACATGAGATGCAAGGCCAAAAATGACACCACAGTGCTACACAAGCTTGTGAAGATTTAGCATGCACAACTGTAAAACAGACACACACATGTTTAAACAATCTGTATGTGAAACCTCTCTCATGTCTGTAATGCCCTGCAGAATCTCTATGGAAAGGCATAGAGGCTGGGAATACATAAATCTCTCAAGGTTCAACTCTACTTTGTCCCTCTGAAACTGAAAATGAAGCATGATTTTCCACTGTGCTGTAATCCCTCAGTTATAATGACTATTGGAATAACATTCTGAAATTCCACACTAAACTATGGATTGATACCAAACTGTACTGTATTTACAATGAAAACAAAAAGACTAGTTCAGCACTAAATTAACTATGAGGTTTTATCTACTGTCTAGTCCCAGATTGTTTGCTTCATGCTTTTTTTCTCTTTGGCAGCTGGCATTAGTGACAGACATGGGGATGTAGAAGTATGTATTCCTTTCTCCTCCTACCTTTAGATCTACCATAGTTTATTGATCTGTTTTTATTAATACAATGGCTGCTCCCACCCACACACCCAAACACCCAGTTTAAAAAGCTCCTCTCACAAACTTTCCTTCAAAGGGAGACTGTCATCAGATTTTGCCTATGAAGTTAATGACAAACCCCTGCTGCTTACTTTGTATGTATTCAATTCCTATTTTAAATAAAATTGTTTTCAGAGCTGAATTGCAGATATTACATTTGAAAAAAGTTGCTGACTTGACAAAAATGTGTAATCTGGGGTGACTCCTCGCAATTTCTGTGTCATGGAGTTACCATGGCAAGCCTATACTCCAAGCTCTGATTGATAGCATATCCAGTACCAGAGTGTACTGCAAATGTTTGGTTTGTATTATTATATGATGTTTGCACTGTACACCAGCAGGTGGGGTATGGTTGGCATCAGGAATGAGGCTAACCACCCCATTTATTCACTCTTGGTAAAAGGACTAGTAATACATCCTACCAGGAGGGGGGAGTGTTAGCTAGGACTGTGAGGAGTGAGGAAGCACACACTAATGCCTTAGGGACTAGAGAAGCAGCTCATCTGTGAGACCACTACTCCAGAAAGACTTCAAAGACTAAACTACAGATTCCGCAAAGCTACAGTGTTACAGTCAGCAGAATGACCAGCAACCATAGCAATCCTGCCTTTGCTGCATCACCTTAGACCACATCCAGGCCAGGCTAACTCAAAAAGGCCTACATTACACAGTGGACACTTACAGCCACAATTGCCAGCTTTCAGCTGTTAGCCAGAAGTTTAGGACAGAGACATCAGCAAGATAGCATAAAAGAGGTGTTATTATATACCCCTTTGCCAGCCACCATACCACAGAGACCAATGGTCCTAGGGAGTACACCATGACCCATCTCACCATGGCCAAAACCACTCCCATCCTCTGCACCAACTTCTCAGGGTCTCACTGCACATGGCCAGCACCTCTGAAATCTTTCACATGTACAGCTTTCACATGTTTCTATTTCCCATCGTTTGTTCTTACATGAGCAGTGAGCTGAGGCATGTATACCTCAGCTTCAGAAGCTCACTTTGCATGTACCAGAACCAGCAAGAAATCTCACAGCACAGTTATCAGAGAAACAGCAGCATCATGGGCCTCAGAGCAAATTCTTAGGACCGTGAACCTAAGTGTAACACTGTCAATGGCACTCAAAAAAGGCTGCATGTCAGGACAAATGAGGGGAGCTAGTGATGACATTGATGAGCTAGGGCGATGTCAATTGGAGCTAGAGGAGCAAGCATGCAGTGGTGACTCAATGACTAGTCAGTTGCAAGGTGACGCCTCAGTGACTCCAGGCCAGGGGCGTAGCTATAGGGGGTGCAGAGGTAGCAGTCGCTACCAGCCCCAGGAGCCTTAGGGGGCCCAAAGAACCTTGTGCCGCATAAGAAAAACACAAAGCACGGAAGGAAGGGGGGCCCAAGCTGAACTCTTGCACCAGGGCCCACGAGCCTTTAGCTACGCCCCTGCTCCAGGCTACTCATTTTAGTCAAGTCAGAAACTTTTTCCAAAATTGATTTATGTAAAAGAGCTGAGGACAGTTTTACTTAAAAAACGAAAACATATGGGGACATGTAATTTGTCACATAGGCAAAATTTGATGACAGGTTCTCTTTAAACTTAGTTTAGTAGTAGAATGTTTTTGCCAAAAAGAATTTAAAGGAGTGGTTTATGCCAGTTTCTCGAACTGCAGCAAAAAAAAAAAAGTTCAAACCAGATGTGTGACACATTTACGGTAAGATTTGTGAATTTTCTTTTGACTCATCAGTTTTGAAAAATGACAAAAAAGGCATGTGTGGTCTCCAAAGTTATATCATAAAAGCATATTTCTCTTTATAACAAATTTAGGGTGGCTTTTTTTTACAGTTTCTGAAAATGCCCCAAATTTATTAAGAAGCATGTGAATACATTTAGCTCAGATCACTTCATCTATCTCCACCATTTAAAAAGCCAACCATAGTAAATGTGGCCCAGGGTGTCGTTGACTTTACTAGATTTGGAAACCTCATTACTGTGACCGCGTCAGTACAAGAAGTATATTTAAATGCTGGGCTACGAGTGGCTTTATAGTATTTGGCTGTGATTTGCTGCTGTAATCATGTGACCACTTCACAAAGGATGAAAATCTAGCATTTTAAATAGAGACTGGTGCAGCGTGAGCAATGGACCGATACAATGAAGGGCAGCATTTCAGCAAAGACAATGTTGTTACCTATTATTTGACTAAAAGTCCTTCCTTTATTAAAATGGATGATCCTAGGACAAAGTAATATTGCACTCTCAGCTCATGTTACATCAAGAATATGAGCTATTATTGTAGATGACACCTAAAGGTCACACTTTGTTTTGCGCAAGCATCTAACAAACAAGCTTTAGAGCAGTAGGTAAGAATTAAAGTGACCCTTAGACAGTTTTATTGAAAGGCTAAAGACTGAAACACAGACTAGCAGAGAATAAATCTCAGAGAGGAGCGCACATACTTACACTGCAGATGCCACGTCCATTAGAGGACTGACTACATAACAACAAACTGCAATATAAATCCAGTATTGCTGAAGATTTTACTCACAGAGGTTTACTACTTCATTCTCCTGGGGGATTGAATTAGAGCCTCCTTTAAATACCTGAATCAGTGGTATTTCTAATTAAAGGTCATAAAAACAGAAAACCACATCACAAGAAGACTTTGAAAATATATGTGTTCATGCTATTTTTGATTCATTACATGGAAGTTTTCTTAGGATGCATTTTTTTTACAGATAAATAATTCATGTGTGGGTCACTGCATGGGACAGTCTTTGGTAGCTGAGTTCTGAAAGCTTTCTTCTAATCAATTGTCATTTTAGTCCTCAACCTTATCTGCTAGTGTTTTTGAACCCAATATTACCCATGTAGCCCAGACGCTGTGGTTAGTATGTGTCTAGCCCTTTCAGGATATCCCCGAAGCTCCAATTAATCTCCTGCCTCAGGATTTTCGAGTGCAGTAGTTTCTCAGACATTATTTGTGCCTTTAAATCTATGAAATGCTTCAAATCCTCTGCCTCCACACTGACATCCTTAGGGGACACCTATGTTAAATGTTCAATGGTAGGATCATGAGTACATTCTGTTAGTATTTACTGTTCTTGGTCAATGCTTGGTATATGTATAATTCACATGGTTGATGTTTGTTTTACAATGGTTTTAATTGCTTCTACCCATGTATTCCTAGACACAGCCACACAATTTTTTTTTTTTTGTATATTATGAAGGTATATTGTCCACCATGTAAGGTGGCCACACACATTAGATAACTTCAGCCGAACCCACCAATTTCAGCAGAACCAGTCCGTCATCTAATGTCTAATGTTAACAGGACCTTAGTTTGTTATTTGCTATGATTTGCCATGACATCACCAGATATTGTGATACCAAATGCTATATATGACTTCAAGCTTGTCACAAAAAAAAACATTAAAGAAATCAAATAAAAGTTCCTTGTAAATGTGTATTAAACTTAAGTGTCAAGATGAGGATTGCTACATATTTTAGTGACACAACCATCATGTCTCCTTATCGGTGTCTTTGGTCCCCTTTAGTGTGATTGAATTTGCCATGCCCTGTATGTGCCACCTATAATGATAAGGATAATATCATGAACTTGTATATGACTTTACTAATTGTATAAAGCTAATGATTTATAGCCACCATAATATGATTACATAATAGTTATGTTAACTGTGGCAATTTGTGCTGGGCAGACGGGGGCATTTCAGACCTCATCCTACAGAACATTGTTGAATTGTACAGTAATTGCTCCGTATTTGCTTCCTTGGACAACATCAGCAAGAGAACTTGATTTGATTATCTGTCTGTATTGCATTCTGGAAGAAATTAACACATCTTGTATAGAAAGTAATTTAATATCCATTTTTATAAATTGCTGTTTAGCCTTAAGGAACAAGCTTTGGATCTAATAATCATTCCTGACAGGGTGTGGGTACACCTATTAGGACGCTGATGAAATGTGATACATATGAGAAAGCATGTCTCTTAAATGAAAGACATAATATCCATTTAGTAGTTAAAGTACTTATGTATTTTATAGGAGCTTATTTTGCAACCAATCATTCAATAAAAAATGTCCACTTTGATAAATGAGGTCGGGAACATTTAGGGAATATTCCATTACCACAGTTACAAAAATGATTATGTGGAAATGTCACCTATACAAAAGCTGTAATGATTGAGCTGAAATAAATGACATTAAAAGAGGCAACACGTTTTACAGTGTACATTTTTGACTCCTGGGACATAGAGGGAAGCAGTAGATATAAATGCCAAATGCAAGCACATAATGTTAAACTCTGTGGTTGATTGGAACTTCTAATATTCTTAATAGGTTATATTTTTATATACTTTTATATATAATTCTCTATTTTAAATGAATGTGTGAAACTGCTTAGCTTAGGTCTGTACTACAATTCCAATTGCAATGTCTGCAACCAGTGCCAGCTGAGACGCCCACTATAACAGCCATTCTTAATTCCTCAATAACAGTGCTATCTACAACTTTTCTTTGTAGTTTTTATTTTTGAACCTCTAAGAGAGTCAAGGACTGACTCTGTGGCAGAATAACTAATGTTCCAAAATACTATAATTCCGCATTGTTCTGTTTAATAGTCTTTTTGTCATTGGAGCATACCAAAAGTTACAGTATTAATTTGAATTGTAATTTGAGGACTACCATATTGTCCTCACAGTAAATTTGCCCCCCTCTGACTAGAAATACTGTAGTCATGCATCGAGTATCACTAACAGTATGTAATAAATTGGAATACTTCAGAACTTAATATACATGAAACTGAGGAAGCAAAGTGAATTTTTTATCGACTATTTTCAGATTAACCCAAAAATATCAAGATATAGCAGTGGTGTGCCTAGGGTGTTTGGCAACCGGAGCGGGTCCTTTCTCTGACACCCTTCCCCCCCAATACTTAAAAAAAAGATGTTCCCCCTCACAGTAGTATTGCCCTCATTGTACACCCTTCACAGTAGTTTTGTATAGATGTGTGCCGCCTCACAGTAGTTATGCCCACATTGTGCCCCCCCAAAGTAGTTATGCTCTCTCTGTGCCACTTTCACAGTTGCAATGCCCTCTTTGTGTCCCTTCACAGTAATAATCCCCATTGTGCCCCCTTCATAGTAATAATCCTTATTGTGCCTCCTTTATAGTAATAATGCCCACTGTGCCCCCTTCACAGTAATAATGCCCATTGTGCCCCTTAATAGTAGTAATGCCCACTGTGCTAGTAATGCCCTCTATGCCCCCCATAGTAGAAATCCCCATTGTGCCCCTTTCACAGTAATAATTCCCACTGTGTCCCCTTCACAGTAATAATGCCATCTGTGCCCCCTTCACAGTAGTAATGCCATCTGTGCCTCCTTCACTGTAATAATGCCCTCTGGCTCTGTGCCCCCTCCATAGTATAAATGTCCATTGTGCCCCCTTCACATTAGTTATGCCCTCTGTAACCCCTCCATAGTAATAAAGCCCTCTGTGCCCCTTCCATAATAATAATGCCCTCTGTGCCCCCTTCACAGTAATAATGGCATCTGTGCCCTATTCACCTTGTCCCGTTCCTGAAGCTCACAGTCCTCTCTCCCCTACTGCAGACACAGATCTCTCTGCAGCACTGTGTGGGTGGAGCTTATGCAGATTTCCAGGCTGCAGGCTCCACCCATGCAGGCCAGCAGCGTGATCTGTGCCTGCAGGCTAAATGGTGGAGCAGGAGAAGTCTTCCTGCTTCACCATTCAGATCGCCGCCATCCTGAAGGAGGGGAGGAGCTCAGGGAGCGGTGGGTGAGCGACATTAGCTCCCTGCACTCCAGAAATGAGCGTTTCCATCTGTATTGATGGAAGCGCTCATTGCTTTTGGCACCCCCCCTGGGAGCCGAAACCAGGGGTGGACCCCCCCCCTTAGTACGCCACTGAGATATAGTTACATTAAATGAATGATATATTGTACATTAGTGCTTAGTCTGCAGAATTTTGACACCAGGAATACAGCTATTATTCATTGTATTCATAATACGTTTCTATGCTTGGATTCCTGTTCTGCTCTAAAGATTGTTATTTAGTACATTTGCACTTAGCTGTGAAACATGGCCCTATGCTTACTTTCTGAACACCACATATTAAACAATTCTGATACTTATACTGTATTTTTATTTTAAAGCTTATTTACCAACTCATCTGTGAGGCTCCCAAATAAACAGGAGACCTATTGGACTGTACAGTAAACAGTAATCAAGTCTACTGCAGGCTGTGAAAATCTACAAGAAGGCTAATGCCTCATCAACATTCCTTCTGCCCTGAGACACATGCTCATGATTTTGTAGTAAAAGGAGTGCTCAACCAGTGTGGCACCTAATTGGTACTGAGTGCCTTGTGGATGGGAGTGAGAAATGACTGAGTAATGCTCCAGGGGGGTGTCGCTGCATCACAAGGAGACATGTAAAGATTGAAGAGTTAGGTAGAGTACTACTGTTAATCAGGAAAAGTAAATCCCCATGGAGGTTCTCAGGCCTAGAAAGGTCAGTTACACCAGATCAGTAATTCATCCAGGGGAAGTAGCTTGTGATGACATGCCCCACCTGTAGAACATTAATCAAACTATTCAGAAGAGATTCTCCAACCTTATGACTCCTTACACTACAGTGTTCAAAATTATTTTTTCAGGTTATGCAGATTCTGCCAGAATAAACATCTTCATAAATCTGTTACCATAAATCTGTTACCATCCTGGATAAGAGGTTGTTGGGGGACTTGAATCTTTAAATCTTTATGACAGTTAAATGTTTCTGACAGTTACATTGGACACTAAGATATTAACTAGTGATCAGCGAAGTTTTCTAAAATTCATTTGGCTACTTCACCGAACTTAGACAAGAAATTCATATTCAATACGAAGTACTTAATCACAAATCACATTCCATTTTATGTAGCGGGCACAATGATGGGGAATGGCGATCCATTTGATCTCATCCATTTGATCGCAAAGGTGGTCGCGGCCATCTTGATTGAAGAAGACGCGATCAAATGGATGAGGTCAGTATGTATTTTTTTTTACTAGCATTTCCAGCAAAAATGATTCGTTACCATGAAGTGCTGAGAAATTCAGATGACGAATCTAATTTTTCTTGAAATTCAGATCGAATTCTCTTTCATTAACCTCAACTCGCTCAACACTTCGATCTATATGCATCATCAGGGGCATAGCTAAAGGCTTATGGGCCCTGGTGCAAGAGTTCAGCTTAGGCCCCCTTCCCTCAAGTGTGTCTTCTTATGCCGCATAAGGGTTTTTGAGCCCCCTCAGGCTCCTGGGCCTGGTAGCAACTGCTACCTCTGCACCCCCTATAGCTACGCCCCTGTGCATCATTTCTACTGTGTGTAATGTGAGCTCTATAACTACCCATACACGTGAGATTCCTAATTCAGTCTGCCAGCAACAATCCCAAACATCATGGTCGTCTGTTCTTGCGGGACTATAAGATTAGCCATGGTTAATTTTTTTATTCTATTTTGTAAAGTCTATGTTCTTCTGTGACTTTTTGAGTACACAACACTACTAGTTGTTTCCATTATTCTGCTCTGTTAGAGGAGTAGAACAACAAGAATAACATAAGTGTTGTATTCGGCACATAACTGAGAGGAACAAAGCTGAATGGACTCCTCTGACTACGATGGAGTCTGTCCAATTTCAGGATCCTTTTTTTTACCGGACAAAAAAGTCCTGCATGCAAGACTTTTTTGTCCAGTCTTCTTGACGGAATCTGCAACAGAGGCCCCTACGCAGATGTGAATGTTAATTAGCTGTACTTCAAATTAACTTCGCTTTTTAAATAAATGCAAAATTGTTGAAATCTTACCCCACTAAAGGGATGACATTAAAAGTGGAGTAACATCTGAAGCCGTGTAAGAATTGTTAGACTTTTGATAAATTTGTCAAATTACAGCACTGCAGACTCATGCAAAACTGACTTCCCAGGATGATAAAATCTCTGCATTGATTTGGGGGAAGACATCTCCATCAAATGCAACCTTTACAATTAGGGATGAGCGAACCGAACCGTAACGAACCAGATTCGTTACGAACTTTCCCAAAAGTTCGGTTCGTCACCGAACCGAATTTTGATCAAGTTCGTAACGAATCTGGTTAAAATAACGGCGACGCCAAATATACGCATATTCATTGAGAATGTACGCCAATGCGTACGCTAATGCGTACGCTAATGCGTTAGAATTCATAAAATGCGTACACATTAGCGAATTTTCTCAAATATGCGTATATTTAGGGTATGGAATATGCCGTATTCCTTACCCTAAATATACGCATATTTGAGTTTACATTTTTCAAATATGCGTATATTTTGCGTCGCCGTTATTTTGAGCGAACCGAACCGTAACGAACCAGATTCTTAACGAATCTGGTAAAAAAAAAAACGGCGACGCAAAACTGTACTTTTTTCACAGAATAGACCAGGATACAAGGGATTATTACTCCTATAATCCCTTGTATCCTGGTTTTCTGTGAAAAAAAAGATGTGTGACGTCACCCACACAGACCAGGAAGTGCCTGATCGCGCCGACATTTTGTCAGTGCGTTTTCAGACTTCAAAGAGAAAGGAGCTCAGTAGATAGAGAGGAAAAAGAGATAGCTAGATAGATAGATCGATAGATAGATAGATAGATAGATAGTCAAACAAGTAGATAGATACAGGGAGAGATAGAGAAGAAATAGAAAGGTTTAGTGAGAAAAGCAGGAGAGAGGAAGAAAAAGCTAGATATAGAAGTTAATGTGATAGATAGGGAAAGAGGCTGAGAAAGCAAGAGATAGGTAGAGATAGGGAGAGGAAGTCATATAAATAAAAAAAATTGTGTCATCTATGGAGAGATAGGGTGAGAAAAAAAATTGTGAGAAAAGAGTCAGGACAGGTAGCATTCCTGTTCTGTGACCGTACACGGTACACGTTGCTGCTTAGCTGGGTGCTGTCAACCCCGTTAAGCCACAACAAAAACAGTTAAAAAAAACTTCAAAAAAAGTTATAAACAAATAAAAAAAAAGTTTTAAAAAAAAGATAAAAAAAGTTATATAAAAAAAAAATTAAAAAAGTATAAAAAAAATTATATCATTACATTTTCCCCCACACAATAAAAAAATGTCTAAGCGTCCTACTTCCAGCACTTCCCAGGCAAGGAGTGCAACAGGAGGCGGTGAGGGTAGAAGAAGTGGCAGCACCAGGCCCGGTGGCAGCCGGGGTAACAGGCGTGGCAGCAGGGTGCAGCTACCCCTGACGGCCACTGGTCAAGTAAGAACCACACAGCCAGCGGTTCTAGATTGGCTTACCCAATCCTCCAGTTCCACCGCCCAAAGCTCCCAAACGAGGAGTCAAGCATCCGCTGGATCATCTGACACCACCCTTACATGGGACGGTCAGCGAGAGTCCTCTGGCCCATCCCCTGTTATTAGAATGCCACTCTCCTTTGGGGCACCTTCTGCCAGTGAACTCTTTGCAAACCTTGATCTGCCCTTGGAGTCTCTACCACTTTTTAGTGATGAGGAGGAGGAAGTCCACCAAAGTCAGCGGGTGGAAGGTACTGAGACTCCAGAGGAAGTTTTGGCTGTAAGCAGTCAACAGAGCCAGGGAGGGGCATCCAGTGCCACACCTGATATCCTGTCCCAGCCACCGGAGGAAAGTAGCAGTGGTCCTGACTTTGATGATGATGTCGCTGATCGGACGTGGTGCCCTCAAGCAGCATTATCATCAGCATCGTCGGTGGAGGAAATAGAGGTGTCACCGACACAGCAACATCCCACTATTGCAAGCAACCGAGGCACAAGAGGGAGGGGTAGAAGACAAGCTACCAGGCAGAGATCACCCTCTCAAAGCCTTGGTCCTGAGAGGGCACCCTCAGGCAGTAGTGGCAGTCAACAGCCAGCAAGACCCCCCGTGGCTGTCAGCAAACCACGGTCCTCAGTAGTCTGGCAGTTCTTCCGCCTGGGGACAGATAAGCATATTGCTTTGTGCCTGCTATGCAATGAGAGGGTCAGTCGTGGTAGGGGTGATAATCTGGGGACAACATCCATGCGAAAGCATATGGAAAGGCAACACCAACAGGCCTGGAAGAACCGTGACCCCAATACCACCTCCTGTCATGATGCACCATACACTGCAGATCCCATCATGCAGCATCCTCTCACTGGAACTCAGGGCTCGTCAGCCTCAGTTGCCAGCAGCAGCACAGTGTCACTGCCATGTACACCGCTAATGAGGCAGCAATCCCTGACTGAGTCCATGGGCAGACGTCAGGTGTATTCCAGTAGCCATCCCATGGCCCAAAAACTGACCGGACACCTGGTTAAGCTGCTGGTGCTTCAGTCCCTGCCCTTCAACCTCGTGGACTCCCAGCCTTTTAGGGATTTCATGGTGTGTGCACACCCCAGATGGCGAGTCCCCAGCCGCCACTACATCTCTGCAAAAGCTGTCCCATCACTGCACAGTTATGTGCAGAAAAAGGTGGGCGACTCATTGGGACTCTCGGTGTCCAAGAGTGTGCACCTGAGTGCTGATGTCTGGTCCTCAAATTATGGCCAAGGGCAGTACATGTCTGTTACTGCCCATTGGGTCAACATCCTCCCAGAAGACCATCAGGAAGTTGGCCCATTCTTGCCACTGTCACCTCCACGGTGCTTCAGGGGGCCAGCATCGGGAAGCAGAAGTTCTGCCTCCACCACCTTGCAAACATCCGCCGCTTCTACTGCATTACAACCTGCCCCGGTGTCTTACCACCGATGTCAGGCCCGGCGCTCTCAGGCTGTCCTCCATTTGGTGAGCCTGGGTGAAAGGAGACACAGTGGGCAGGAGCTCCTCCGGACCATCAGGGAGGAGGTAGATCAGTGGCTGACCCCACGTCAACTAACGGTGGGAAGTGTGGTAGCAGACAATGGGAGGAACATTGTCTCTGCATTGCAGCAGGGAGGGCTAAGTCATACACCTTGTATGGCACATGTGATAAACCTCATAGTGCACAGGTTTCTCAGATCATTTCCTGCACTACAAGACCTTATGAGGATGTCACGCAGAGTGTGCAAACACTTCAGCCACTCCTACACTGCAAGGAACACCCTGCTCAGGATCCAGAGACAGCGCAGTCTGCCCCAACATCGGCTAATCTGCGACGTGCCAACACGCTGGAATTCTGCCCTCCATATGCTGGACCGCCTGTATGAGCAAAGGTCAGCCGTTACAGACTACCTCATGGGGCAATCAGGCAGCTTCACGCCACACTGCGACTTCCAAGTCACACACTGGCAGATGATGCGTGAAGTCTGCCAATTGTTGATCCCTTTTGAGGACGCAACTTTGTTTGTGAGCAGGAATGACTATGGGATCAATGACATCATCCCACTCGTCCATGTTCTGGAAAGTGCGCTGAAAAGCATCATCAGCGAGGATTCCCAGGCCACCACTCCAAGGCTGAACATCGCCTTGAGCCCAGAGATGGATGAAGTTCAGATGGAGGGTGAGGAGGAGGAAGATATCCATGCCCAGCCATTCCACACAGCGCCACCTGGCTTCTCTGCCTCTCAATCACAGGAGGAGATGGAGGATGAGGTGGTAGAGGAAGCGGAGGAAGACCCCAGCAGACCCTGGAACTATACCGAGGACAGTGGAGAGGAGAGGCGCTCATTGTCCTTGGTGCGGATGGCAAGGTGCCTACGGGAGTGTCTGAGGAGTGACAGCCGGATTGTGGACATCCGCCAGAGGGACCAATACTGGCTGGCCACCCTGGTGGACCCTCGCTTCCGCCGCAAAATGGCGGAATTTTTCCCACCATCAGAGAGGGAGGCAAAACTGGGGTACTACCGGGACCTACTCACCAGACAGCTGGTCTCTACTTACCAGCGAGACCAGCCAGGTTCCCAGACAACATCCGCTCGGGGGGAACCAGCGCGCTCCACTACCACCACCACTAGTGGAGGCGTGAGAAGTCGCTACAGCCTCCAATCGCTGATGAGCGATTTCATGCAGCCAGCTGCTGAAGAGGGGACACAACACCGGACTCATGGCGTGGACCAGCATGAGCTCACCCACCAGGTCACTGCCTACCTGGATTGTACCCTGCCCCAAAGTGTCACCAACCCCGTGCAGTACTGGGCAGAGAAACTGGACATTTGGCCTCAACTGGCAGAGTTTTCTTTGGCTCTGCTGTCCTGCCCAGCCAGTAGTGTCGCGTCAGAGAGGGTGTTCAGTGTGGCGGGTAACATTGTAACACCGCAAAGAACGAGGCTCTCTTGCCACAGTGTTGAGATGCTGACTTTTATAAAAATGAATCGTGCCTGGATTACATCGGATTATACCACCCCCCTGCCTGATGTGAATGACTAAGTCATCAGTCACCCGTCTTGCATGGCAATCCGTGTGTCCAAGAAAATGACCTTAAGATCCCAAATACTGTATGTGCCCAACGTAAAAATCTGTAATTTAACTTATTAAGTAATGTTCCCCCCTTAGACCCCAAATTAAAAAAAAAATCACCTTAAAAATTCCCTACTTAATTCGGATACATTTAAATAAACAGAACCCCATCTCCAAATTTCATGCCCATGGTGTGTTGGCCATTTAACATCTCCACACCAGCTTAATGCCTCACACCGGTGCACCGTCCAACCCATACCCCAAGAACAGTACCATCCCTAAAATAATCCCCACGACTATGCTTCACAAAGTGGGGATTTCACCTATTGTGAACTATAGCCGTGGGGTTCTATCCCTGGCACCCGTGCCAAGGAACACTACTCACCGTTTTGTGAGCGGGTACTAACTGTTCTTGAGGTATTTTGTTGATATCATGAGAGTAGTAAAATCTCGCACCGCAAATCCCGATGGGGTTCTTCTCTGTGCGAATGATTTCACGCCTCTCATGCAGTCATGCGTGGAATAAGTCTGTCTATGGGGTATATATCACGGAGGCTGCTGTCCTTCAACTGTGATATAAAAAACCTCCACACTTAGTTACAGCAACAAACAGTTGCTGAATGGCAGGTTTACTTGCCTTATTTACGGGTGCCTTTACAATGGGATGCTTTTTTGTGGTTCTCTGCTGCATAAAATCCACAGCGCATCGTTGGCTGATTTTATGCCACCTTCAGTACTATGGGGCTGGACGCAAATACCCAGTTCAGCGTAGAACTGCGTATGTCCGGACGGCACCATAGTACTGAACGCCGTTTGGTGAACGGTATAAAAATGCCCTGTGGATTTTACTCAGCAGACCCGCAGCCCCATGTGAAGGTACCCATAGGGTGAGGTTTTTTGGGAGTGACCAAAGAGAGGGTGGGAAGGTCACTCCCATACCCCATCAGGGGTTTTTCCCCTACCCATTTTAAAAGATAAGTCGAGGCAATTAATTACTTTCTGTGCCCTTATTTGACCCAGAAACTTAGGCCCCATTCACACGACTGTAAGTGAATGGGGCCGTATCTATCCACGATTTTGCGGATAGATACGGCCCCATTCACTTACGGTCGTGTGAATGGGGCCTTATAAATTGCACGGACTTATCCTTTAAGCCAGCTGGTGACAGCACTAAAAAAAAAAAAAGCATACATCCATTGGTTTGGGCGCTGCACTCGGTTAGGACATCAAACTGGTGTAACAAAGATATATATATATGTCTTGCCAACAGCCATAGGCCCAGATGCAACTGGTTTTACACCAGAGTAGTTGCGTCAATTTGTAAAGCGAGTGGCAGTGAGGTGTCCATTTCATGAAAATTGGACACATATTTTTGTATAATGGAACTGGCATAAAGCCTTCTTGAATTTGTGCCTTTTTAAATGTCCTTTCTTCACCTCATGGATTCTGTGGGTGAGGTTGTCTGTCTATTTCACCGTATCCGTATCCTACTAGACTAGCTGTAATGTTAGAGGGGTTTTTTTAACGTTGACTGTCCTATGCTGAACTCAACATCAACTTTTTGTCATGTATAAAAACTGATTTTTACAAGCGTGCATATTCTTAGCTTCCAACTTCATTTCTCTGTACTAGGCCCTTCTGGGTCCAAAAGAATACTGCTCTTACTAATGCCCCCACCATCAATTGTCTATTTGGAAACATACTGGGTGCAATCAAGTGCTGCCTCCTCCTCCTCCTCAACTTGTCTCTTCTCAACCCTACTGGTTCACCACCAGTCCCTCAAAAATAATGTTTTAGGGTCTGTTCACCACCAGGCCTTCTACCATAATGTTTTCAAGGGTCTGTTCACCACAAGTCCCTCAAAAATAATGTTTTAGGGTCTGTTCACCACCAGGCCTTCTACCATAATGTTTTCAGGGGTCTGTTCACCACCAGTCCCTCAAAAATAATGTTTTAGGGTCTGTTCACCACCAGGCCTTCTACCATAATGTTTTCAAGGGTCTGTTCACCACAAGTCCCCCAAAAATAATGTTTTATGGTCTGTTCACCACCAGGCCTTCTACCATAATGTTTTCAAGGGTCTGTTCCCCACCAGGCCTTCTACCATAATGTTTTCAAGGGTCTGTTCACCACCAGGCCATCAATCTTAATTTTTCACGGGTGTGACTGATGCCCTCCTTTATGTGTAATAAAAGGTGTATCGGAGTGCCTGTTCCTTGAAATTTTTGGCTGGACTTGAGCTTTACGTACAAGTCATCATATATTTCATAACAATATTTCTTCAAAGTATGTCAGGAAGGTGTTAAAGGTTTTAAAAAAACACAAAACACAGGTTTAAAGAAAAATATTTTAACAATTACAAATTATTAATAAAAAAACAAAATAAAATAAATATTAAACTGGAGGTTGACGACGCCTCGCCAACATGGCTTGCATCGCCGACACCTCTAATTGCAGGCTGCGTTGTATACGGGAGGCAGCATAGAGCCGCTCATTTACCCTTCTGAGGGCTGCCTCCAATTCGAAGTCTGTGGGGATAGCTGTAGGGGTGGAAACATTAATACAATTAGTATTATCTAGTTAAAGGGGTTGTTGCACAAAAAATATTCTACACTTTCAAAGCAGCACCTGGATTTGAATACTTTAGCAGTTACATGTCATTAAATATTTTGTATATCTACTCGAACTGACTCAGTTATTCAGTGAAATGTATTTTTATTGAGCCTTTTTTTTCTTATGTCTTTGAACAGCTCACTGACAAGGTCGCACATGCTCAGTTTAAATCTTCTCTGCCTCCTCAATCTTAAACTGCCTTCTGTCCTGAGCTGTGATAGGGAGAGATGGACACGAGTCCTGACATGCAGCAGAATAGACACTATTCACACTACCCTTCAGTAACCAGCTTGATGTAGCAGAGTAATTGGGGCAGATCTCTGGATCTATGTGAGGTGCAGGGCTGTTTCTCGCTTTGTTAAAAAGAGATTGCCAATGTACTATAATATTATGTGATGTATGTCACCTTTTTCTTAAATATTTTTGGTGTAACTCAAGTTTCTACTTCTTTCACTACGTTGATTTTAAAATTATTGTGATATGTCTGCTTCACTAACCACTTGGAGGACATAATGTGTACACAGTCTAGTTATCATAACATGTTGGGTGACATGATCCTAGTGCTTGAGAATATTTCACTTATGTGAATTATGGCTTTGTACTTACTAGACACCCATATGGCGTGGTCCTCCCAGGGTCCTGGGGAAAACTCTGCCTCCCTGACGGTTGGAGCTACAAAAGATAAAGCATAAATTTAGATTCTATTTTGAAGACAGAAGTTCCACCAATTACACTTTTGATTTTAGCGGACGCCGAGGTGACTAAGTGAAGGCGTCTATGACTGACGAGCGGTGGTGCATTAAATGGTTAATGAACTCAGCCTGCAGTAAGGGGAAAAAATGGTTCTGCCCGCGGGGGTGTTTCTCTTGTGGACACTGTTTCTAATTACCAGCAAGAGGGTGTTTCTTTTAACCCACACCCCTGCGTCCTGGTTGGCTGAGGTGGTGGTAGCGGCTAAGGGGTTAAAAGGATGGCCCTGATAGGGGGATGGCCTCTTTCTCCAGCATCTTCACTGAAAGCTTCCCACCCTCCCTTCCCCATTATTTCATCTTTTTCTTTACTTTTTCTGATTCATTTCTGGTTTGTTTCAGTGTTTTACATTACAAGTCACAACAGAGGTCGGTTGACGATTTCAGACGGAGAAGAAGGCAGACTTGCCCACAGAACGCTGTGGGGCATAGCACTTCAATACTCCGGGTTATGGTGTTTAGGGTCAACAAGTTGAAGTTTTGGATAAGATAAGAAAATAAAGCTGTGACCGACCCTTACCCAACTTAAGGAGTTGTGTGTTTTATTGGCCGGCTGCGAGGGTGGTTTGGTGGGGGGTTTAGAGAGGTCAGTCTCGGCAGTCTACCTACCTTCTACCTCGGGGGCTGTTGGAGTGGCAGGTGGGCTCCTCTGTGGCTGGTGTTCAGGCGGGGTAGAGGGCCCCTGTGGTGGTGCAGCAGCTGTAAAAAATCATTAAATAATGGCATTTCATTCAAATCAAATGAACAGTTGTAATTGCTGATGTTGATACATGTGAATAGTTTTGGGCTGGATCCCCATTCCTAACCACTAGTGCTCTTTATATCGCTGCTGCTGCACTCCCACATAGCCTGGATAAAAAATTATTTAAATATGTTTACACTTACATGAAGCTGCAGGTCCTGCCGGGGCCAACTGGCCTTGACGTCGTTGACGTCGCTGACGTCGCTCTGCAACATAAATCCGTACACAATTGTTATGATGACCGTTTTAATACTAACACTGTATACTACTATGAGATATTATGGGTGAGAGGAGGCATATGATGTGGAGTGGGCATTTAAAGTTAAGGGATCATAGAATATCTGGGATGCATATTTGATGGAGGGGGCATTTCTTGGGAGGGTTGAATGAATGAATAAAAGATGTCTGTGTGTCACATTCTGCAGGTACAAACATAACAAATATAAATACAGCACATACAATGCACTAGTATACCATAGCTCACGTCCAACCGTTCCGGATAGGCTGGACTGTCAGGATTTTAGCGGCTGAGTCCGGGAATGGGGTGGCTATGTCCCGTGGTCAGCTTCTTTGCATCCATAAGAAGCAGAGACGGGTGACGGTAAGCAGGGAGCAGTCCCTACACCTTCTCCGACGTCCAGAGTAATGTCTCCTTGTGGCTGCCCACATACAGTATAATGTCTTCTCCTTGTGGCCCCAAGTGTTTTTTATTCTAAATGGGTATTATTTATTGCAATACATTTCTTAATATCTTTATTGTGGGAATATTTTTTGATATTGCCCACTCCAGACACATTAGATGCAGCACGTCTTTGAGTCTGTGTGTAGGAGGAGGAAGCACTAACTATGGAAGGGGCATATATTTAAGGGTACTTTCATACTAGCGAGAGAGATCGGTGGGCTGCTACGGCCGGGAACAGCCCAACGGATCTCTCCGATCCAGCATTTGCCTGACACAAAAGGAGAACGGTCAACCCCATCAACAATAATGGGTGACGGTGCTGAACCGGCCGCTATCCAGCAAGAACGCCGGGAATTTGCAGGGCAAATACCGCGGATCAGCCTGCCGGATCACCACCAATATGTGAAAGTAGCCTAAGGCAATTACTGTGAAGGGGCACGTATCT
>ONZH01022020.1:0-18874 GCA_900303285.1 Rhinella marina | reverse complement strand
GATTTTGAATTTGTGGGAGTGACTGCAAATAACTGTCTATAGTTTATTGCAAAGGTCTTTGTTTGTTTAGTACTTGCATTTGGAGGTTTTATAACATTCTTTGTGTAACTCTTTAATAAGCTTGTTAAGACAAGGAGCAAAAAGTAAGGTTGGAGAGATTTTCCTTGTGTGTTGTTAACCTGATTTGTAGTCCTCCAGCAACAGCAAACCACAACTTCTTGCATATTTAATGTTTTTCTGTACTGTACTGTATATCCCCATCTAGCAGGTGCTCCATGGACAATGCTACTAAGTGTGTGTCCTGTGCAATGTATGCATGCCTTGAAGAGCCATTCAAGGGTGAATACATTTGCACTAGATGCAATCACGTTGCATATTTGGAAGCCCAGATCTTGGATCTAAATAAGCAGCTTGACATACTTAGGGGCATTAAACACCTGGAGAGAGGCTTAGACCTCACACTGCAGGCACTGGCTGGGGCCAGTGAAGAGGAGGTGGGAGGAGAAGGGCAAGAGCAGGACTATCAGGTCAGCAGTTGGGTTAATGAGGGGTAGAGGGAAAAGTGCCAGGGAGGCTAGTTCTGAGCTGGAACGCCCTAGTAAATATGCCTGTTTGGCTGATATTAGGGATGAAAGCCCAGGACCAGCGACACTGCAGCAGGCCGTTTCTGCTAGCAACCAGGAGGATGACCGCTGCAGGAAGGATGGGAAAAGGAGAGCAGCAAAGGCCAGACAGAGGCTGGTGGTAGGGGACTCTATTATTAGGCGGACACCGCCGAGACCGTGAATGCCGAAGAGGGTGTGTTGTCTCCCGGGTGCTTGGGTTCGGCATATCGTGGATCGGATTGACAGATTGGCACCAATGACAAAGTTAGGGCGAAATGGAAGGTCCTTAAAAATGATTTTAGGGAACTAGGAGAGAAGCTCAAGTCCAGGACCTTCAAGGTAGTGTTTTCAGAAATACTACCAGGGCCACGAGTGTCACTAGAGAGACAACAGGAGCTTAGGGAGTTAAATAAGTGGCTCAGAGGCTGGTGCAGGAAAGAAGGGTTTGGGTTCATGGAGAACTGGGCCGACTTCTCTGTCGGCTACAGACTCTATAGTAGGGACGGGCTGCACTTTAATGGGGAGGGTGCAACTGCCCTGGGGAGAAAAATGGTTAAACGGCTGGAGGAGCTTTTAAACTAGAGGGTGGGGGGTAATACTAATAAGGGGGTAGATAGTGTAGATAGAGAGTAGGTCATAGGAGGGAAGAGTGGGGGGTTAGTGGGGTTTGGAATTAATGAGGAATGTAGGGAGAATATTGGGAAAAACATCAACCAAAGTAACCCAAAAACCCCGGATATTCACTTCATAGGTAATAGTAATTTAAAAAGGGGGGTAAAAAAATATACATAGACCTCTTAAGTAGGGATGAGCGAACTTTTGAAAAGTTCGGTTCGGTTCGCTTCGGCGAACTTTCTTGAAGTTCGGATTCGTACGAACCGAACCTAAAACGAACCTGGCTATAACGGCTGAATAATTGCTTCTACAATAATGGGAGTCAGATAGGGTACAGTTTCGTTTACTTGCAGTTGCTATTACAATGAAAAAAGTGGAAAAAATCCAAGTGACTTCAACAACGGCGACGCAAAATCTACGCATATTTGAGAATCTACACTAATGCGTACGCTAATGCGAACATTCCTGCACAAATAACGAACATACAGTCTAGCGTTGTCAAAGGTACGCTACTTAACTAAATGAATATGTACGCATTAGCGTACGCATGCACTGCGTCCCGCGAACATTCCTACACAAGTAACGAACATACAGTCTAGCGTTGTCAAAGGTACGGCTACTTAACTGAATATGTACGCATTAGCGTACTCATATACTGCGTCTGCGAACATTCCTACTCAAGTAACGAACATACAGTGTAGCGTTGTTAAAAGTAAGCTACTTAATGGAATACGTACGCATTAGCGTACATTCTCAATAAATATGCGTATATTTTGCGTCTCCGTTATTTTAACCAGATTCGTTACGAACTTTGGCAAAATTCGGTTCGGTAACGAACCGAACTTTTGGGAAAGTTCGTAACGAATCTGGTTCGTTACGGTTCGGTTCGCTCATCCCTACTCTTAAGTGTATGTACACTAATGCCAGAAGCCTGACTAATAAAATTGGTGAACTGGAATTAGTGATATGTGAGGAGGACTATGACATAGTGGGAGTAACTGAGACATGGCTGGATGATAGATATGACTGGGCAGTTAACGTACAGGGTTACAGTCTGTTTAGAAAGGATCGCCAAAACCGGAGAGGGGGAGTGGTCTGCCTTTATGTAAATTCCTGTCTAAAGCCCACACTCCGGGAAGATATAAGTGAGGGACATGAAGATGTGGAGTCACTGTGGGTAGAAATAAATGGAGCCAAAAACAATAATAAAATACTAATAGGAGTTTATTATAAACCCCCTGGTATACCAGAGCCCATAGAAAATCTACCTCTAAACGAAATATACGAGGTGGCAAATCATAATGAGGTTGTTATTATGGGGGACTTCAACTACCCAGATATAGACTGGGAAACTGAAACCTGTATATCTCATAAAGGAAACAGGTTCTTGGAAATATCCAAAGACAATTACCTTTCCCAACTGGTTCAGGACCCGACTAGAGGGACGGCCATACTGGACTTAGTATTAACCAATAGACCTGACAGAACAACAGATGTGCAGGTTGGGGGACACCTGGGAAATAGTGAACATAATATAATAACCTTCAAATTGTCATTCAAAAGAGTGTTTCTTCAGGGAGGAACAAAAATATCAAACTTCAAAAAAGCAAAATTTAGACAACTAAGAGAGGCCATAGGCCTAACTAACTGGGACAAAATCCTCAAAAATAAAAATACAGCCACAAAATGGGATATTTTTAAAAGCATCCTAATATCTAATTGTGAGAGGTACATACCTTATAGGAATAAGAGGTTAAGGAAAAAGAAAAAAACAATGTGGATAAATAGAACTGTAAAGAAAGCAATAAATGACAAAAAGAAAGCATTTAAATCACTAAAACAGGAGGGAGGCGAGGAAGCATTGGAAAACTATAAGGAAATAAATAGAATATTTAAAAGACAAATAAAAGCAGCCAAACTAGAGACCGAGAGATTAATTATTATTTAATTATATAAATGGTAAAAAGTATAAACCCAAAGGTGTTGGCCCCTTACAGAGTAATGAGGAGGGAGTTGCAGAGAGCGATGAGGAGAAAGCAAAGCTATTAAATATTTTTTTCTCCACAGTATTCACTGAAGAAAATAAACTGTCAGATGAAATGCAGAATATAAAAGTAAATTCCCCATTAAAAGTGCCCTGTCTGACCCAGAAAGAAGTACAGCAACGTCTTAAAAAGATTAAAATAGACAAATCGCCAGGACCGGATGTCATGCACCCCCGTATCCTAAGAGAATTAAGTAATGTCATAGCCAGACCCTTATTTCTGATATTTAAGGACTCTATACTGACAGGGAGTGTTCCAGAGGATTGGTGCATAGCAAATGTGGTGCCAATATTCAAAAAGGGTCCAAAAACAGAGCCTGGAAACTATAGGCCGGTAAGTTTAACATCTGTCGTGTGTAAACTGGTTGAAGGTTTTCTAAGAGATGCTATCTTGGAGTACCTCAATGAAAATAAGCAAATAACTCTGTATCAGCATGGCTTCATGAGGGATCAGTCATGTCAAACGAATTTAATCAGTTTCTATGAGGAGGCAAGTTCTAGACTTGACCGTGGCGAATCAATGGATGTTGTATATCTGGACTTCTTCAAAGCATTTGACACGGTACCACATAAAAGGTTAGTATATAACATGAGAATGTTTGGACTGGGAGAAAATGTCTGTATGTGGGTAAGTAACTGGCTCAATGATAGAAAACAGAGGGTGGTTATTAACGGCATATTCTCAGATTGGGTCACTGTCACTAGTGGGGTACCACAGGGGTCAGTATTGGGCCCAATTCTCTTCAATATATTTATTAATGATCTTGTAAAAGGCTTACATAGTAAAATATACATTTTTGCACATGACACTAAACTGTGTAAAGTAATTAACACAGAAGAGGACAGTACACTGCTACAGAGGGACCTGGATAGATTGGAGGCCTGGGCAGAGAAGTGGCAGATGAGGTTTAACACTGACAAATGTAAGATTATGCACATAGAAAGGAATAATACAAGTCACCAGTACACACTAAATGGTAAAACACTGGGTAACACTGACATGGAAAAGGACCTAGGAATTTTAGTGAACAGCAAACTAAGCTGTAGAAACCAGTGTCAGACAGCTGCTGCCAAGGCCAATAAGATAATGGGTTGCATCAAAAGAGGCATAGATGCCCGTGATGAGAACATAGTCCTGCCACTTTACAAATCACTAGTCAGACCACACATGGAGTACTGTGTACAGTTCTGGGCACCTGTGAACAAGGCAGACATAGCAAAGCTGGAGAGCGTTCAGAGGAGGGCAACTAAAATAATAACTGGAATGGGTGCACTACAGTACCCAGAAAGATTATCAAAATTAGGGTTATTTACTTTAGAAAAAAGACGACTGAGGGGAGATCTAATAATTATGTATAAATATATCATGGGTCAGTACAGAGATCTCTCCCATGATCTCTTTATCCCCAGGACTGTGACTTTGACGAGGGGACATGCTCTGCGCCTGGAGGAAAGAAGGTTTGTTCACAAACATAGAAGAGGATTCTTTACGGTAAGAGCAGTAAGACTATGGAACTCTCTGCCTGAGGAGGTGGTCATGGTAAGTTCAGTAAAAGAGTTCAAGAGGGGCCTGGATGTATTTCTGGAGTGTAATAATATTACAGGTTATAGTTACTAGAGATAGGTCGTTGATCCAGGGAGTTATTCTGATTGCCGGGAAGGAATTTTTTTCCCCTAAAGTGAGGAATATTGGCTTCTACCTCACAGGGGTTTTTTGCCTTCCTCTAGATCAATTTGCAGGATAACAGGCCAAACTGGATGGACAGATGTCTTTTTTTCGGCCTTATAAACTATGTTACTATGTTACTAGAAGCAGATCTGGTCCTGGCAGTTTTTTTTAGGAGGTTTTGGTTGAAAATTGCCTCTAGTCTTTTTTGCTACCACTCTCCTCCTCCGATGTCACCTCCTCCTCAGAACCCCAATCTGGCTCCCGGGTGCTGTCCAACACACAATCATTATCAGAGTCTTCACCCTCCCGCCACTTTTATCAGACTGTGATATGTGTTCTTGGACATCTTGACCCCCTTTCTCGATTCCCTGCTCTGTATTTGCCCTGAGTGCCACTGTTGCTACCACTGCCCCTACCACCACCACTGTGGCCACTACTACTTCTGGGTGGATGGCTGTGTGGCTACTGCTACCCACATTCAGACTCTTAGACATTTTATTAGGAGGCCTATAAATGAAAAGTCACAGCTTTCCTATAAATGAAAAATTAGATTACTAAAAAAAAAGCAAAATTTCAAGTGTGTTTAATGTAATTTAAAGACAAATTAAATGTCCCTCACTTTCTCCAAACACATTGCACACTGGTATTGACAATTTACTATGGGAATAATGCAATGTTTGTGATTAAATTTCTTTGAACTGTGCATTTCATATCACTGGTTGAAAAATGAAATTTACATAGTAAAATGTCTATAAAACACAGTCTGATGCAGTAATGCATCCACTAGCACAGATATAACAATGCAGTCTTTGTGGTGAAATGTCCTTGAATTATGCGTTCAATATTATTGGTTAAACAATTACATTTTTGTAGTAAAACATCTGTGAAACCAGGGCTTTTTTTTAACACATTGGTGGTCCATGTGCAAAAATGTTTCAGCTGCCCCACCATCATTCATGGAAATTCCACAGTCTGCAAGCAGACTATTGTGAAAGTGTAAAATTCATGGGGACAGCAGTTAATACAGAACTGGTACTGGTACAGAACAGAACTAGATTTTATTATGCTATCATTATACATGTAAACAGTGTATATTGCGTACAGTTACTGTAACCACTGTCGGTAGGGAAGACACAGACAGTGAGCCCTCACGGGAACTCTGCCCGCTTTCAAAAGCAGAGTCGGACATAAATGGATCAGAACCAGGCGGGTGATACTGTACCAAAACAAGAGGTGGAGGGTAGTCAAATAGCCAGGCCGAGATCAGAACCAGACGGGAAACACAGTACCAAATTGAGAGACAGATTGTAGTCAAATAGCCATGCCAGGATCACAACCAGACAGGAAACATAGTACGAAATCACAAGAAAGAGAGTGGTCAAAAGATAGCCAAGGTCAAACATACGAATAATCCAAAAGCACACAAGAACTGGAAATGGGAGCATACCGTAGCTATGAATTCAAGGACTATCACTGGAAAAGGTAAATTGCCAGGAGGGGATTTAAATAGAGTGCCGAGTCTCAGGATCAGAACCTGGACTCAGCGCTCAATAGGACAGTTTGCAATCCACAGAGTAACTACAATCTTCAACAGTGTACGCACGCTGCAGGGAGAAACAGAGCATTGCGCACTGGAGCTTGGATAGGTGAGTTTGTGTTCAAACACCCCCACTAACATCAAATAATGATGACAACGTAGTAAGAATGTTGAGTAATTAAATTAAGGAACTAAATATGTTTTTATACCTGTAAAAATGCTAAACAACTCAGTTTCTGCATAATTCATCCACCAAGATGGCGCAGAACCTCATACCACATATCTCAGCTTATGCAGAGCATCAAATACATATCTGAGTAGCAGCAGAGCCTCATAGTACACATGTTAGCTGCTGCAGAACATCACAATACACACATCATCTGCTGGAGAACATTAGAATACTCACCTGATCCGAAGTTGATTTGTTCAAAAATGTTTTAATGCTGTACAGAGACCTGTCCTGCACATTACAATGTATGTGCTTCAGCAAGGAAAAATACATTAAGTCCGAAGTCACGCAAGACAAGGCTTCAATTCTATGGCTTTAAAGAGATATTAAACCAAGAATTCAAAGTTGGGTTCAAGGTACCGAGCTGGTACCTTGCCAACTTTGGATTCCTGTTTTAAAATGTTTTTAGAGTCGTATAATCAAAGCCCAATGTTAGTCACTGAATTTTACCTGACCGAAGCACATTTTAATGCTCTATGAAGACAGGTTTCTGTACAGCATTAAAACAAAGTTTTTGAATGAATCGACTTCAGATCTTGGATCCCAAGCTCGTTTTGCTCACCTCTACTTATAATACACACATCACCAGCTGCAGAACATCACAATACACACCTCAGCTGCTGCAGAATATCACAATACACACATCAGCTGCTGCAGAACATCACAATACACACCTCAGCTGCTGCAGAATTTCACAATACACGTCACCTGCTGAAGAACATCGCAATACACACATCAGCTGCTGCAGAGCCTCACAAATAGAAAATGTCAGTTTGCATCCAAAAAAACCCAATCTATACAATTATGCAAATATCTTGTTTATTACTATGACACTATTCGATTTTGTTAATATTGATATGCTAAGCATGTCCAATAGACATACTGGGTGAAAATAAAGCTGACAGTGAGAACAAATTCTAAATCTTATCAGTTAAAATGAAATCTTAATTGAGCATACATCTCACAATAAAGTAGAGATAGTGCTACCTGAGAAACGTGAAATCCTAATGTTCCCAAGAGAATTCCAGTTATGCAAAGCAACACAGTGTAAGGGAGAAAAAGAGACTTCAAAAACGTGCGACAAAATCCTGGAAGAAAACAGGAGAAAAAATATATAAATTGATATATTAAAGGCATTGTCTCACTTCAGCAAAGTTAATACAAGGCTATAGGAAAAACCAGAGAGGCCATCGCTTCTTCTTGTAGTTTGCAAGCATGTCCAGCTCTGCCAGATTTGGAATGCTTTCACTTATCCAAGCATTTTTGGACATTCACCATATGTCTACTTTATGTTGGCATAGTTTTGTAAATGTAATTTTTAGGATATGAAAGAAAAGGACCAATTCAGTTATGAAGTTAAGGCCTTATTCACACGTTAGTGTTTTGGTCAGTAATTTTTAGGATATAAAAGTAATTTTTGAAATTTTTAAGAAAACTTTCAAAACCATATCTTTTAAGGACCAATTCAGTTATGAAGTAAGGTTGGAGACATTTTCCTTGTGTGTTATTAACTTAATTTGAGCTACTCCTCCAACTACAGCAAACCACATCTTATCGCATATTTACTGTTTATCTGTACTGTATATCCCCATCTAACATGTGCTCCATGGACAATGCTACTAAGTGTGTGTCCTGTGCAATGTATGTATTTCTTGAAGAGCCATTCGAGGGTGAATACATTTGCACTAGATGCAATCACGTTGCATATTTGGAAGCCCAGATCTTGGATCTAAATAAGCAGCTTGACATACTTAGTGGCATTAAAAACCTGGAGAAAGGCTTAGCGGGCACTGGCTGAGGTCAGTGAAAAGGAGGTGGGAGGAGATGGGCAAGATCAGGACTATCAGGTCAGCAGTTGGGTTAATGTAGAAAGAAGGGGTAGAGGGAAAAGTGCCAGGGAGGCTAGTATTGAGCTGGAACGCCCAAGTAAATATGCCTGTTTGGCTGATATTAGGGATGAAAGCCCAGCAACACTGCAACAGGCCGTTTCTCCTAGACCAGGAGGAAGGGAAAAGGAGAGCAGCAAAGGTCAGACAGATGCTGGTGGTATGGGACTCTATTAGGCAGACAGACAGGGACATCTGTCGTCAAGACCGTGAATGCCGAACAGTGTGTTGTCTCCCGGGTGCTCGGGTTCGGCATATCGCGGATCGGATTGACAGGGGCTGGGTGGGGCTGGGAAAGATCCGGCGGTCATGGTACACATTGGCACCAATGACAAAGTCAGGGACAGATGAAAGGTCCTTAAAAATGATTTTAGGGAACTAGGAGAGAAGCTCAAGTCGAGGACCTCCAAGGTAGTGTTTTCAGAAATACTACCAGTGCCAGGAGCATCACTAGAGAGACAGTGGGAGCTTAGGGAGTTAAGTAAGTGGCTCAGAAGCTGGTGCAGGAAGGAAGGGTTTGTGTTCATGGAGAATTGGGCTGACTTCACTGTAGGCTACAGACTCTACAGTAAGGACGGGCTGCACCTTAATGGGGAGGGTGCAACTGCCCTGGGGGAAAAAATGGTTAGACGGCTGGAGGAGCTTTTAAACTAGGATATGGGTGTAGGGTGGGGGGTCATACTAATAAGAGGGTAGATAGTGTAGATAGAGAGTGAGACATAGGAGGGGACACTGGGGGGTCAGTGGGGGCTGTGGTTAGAGAGGAATGTAGGGAGAAGACTGGGCTAAACACCAACCAAAGTAACCCAAAAACCCCGGATATTCACTTCACACGTAATAGTAATTTGAAAAGTGGGGTAAAAAAATATACATAGACCTCTTAATAGTATATTCACTAACGCCAGAAGCCTGACTAATAAAACTGGTGAACTGGAATTAGTGATGTGTGAGGAGGACTATGACATAGTGGGAATAACTGAGACATTGCTGGATGATAGCTATGACTGGGCAGTTAATGTACAGGGTTACAATCTGTTTAGAAAGGATCGGCAAAACCGGAGAGGGGTTTGCCTTTATGTAAAGTCCTGTCTAAAGCCAACACTCCGGGAAGACATAAGTGAGGGACATGAAGATGTGGAGTCACTGTGGGTAGAAATAAATAGAGCCAAAAATAATAATAAAAATACTAATAGGAGTTTATCATAAACCACCTAATATACCAGATTCGACAGAAAATTTACTTCTTAATGAAATAGATGAGACGGCAAATCATAATGAGGTTGTTATTATGGGGGACTTCAACTACCCAGATATAGACTGGGAAACTGAAACCTGTATATCTCATAAAGGAAACAGGTTCTTGGAAATAACCAAAGACAATTACCTTTCCCAACTGGTTCAGGACCCGGCTAAAGGGACAGCAATACTGGACTTAGTATTAACCAGTAGACCTGACAGAACAACAGATGTGTAGGTTGGGGGACACCTGGGAAATAGTGACCATAATAAAATAACCTTCAAATTGTCATTCAAAAGAGTGTTTCTTCAGGGAGGAACAAAAATACCAAACTTCAAAAGAGCAAAATTTAGCCAACTTAGAGAGGCCCCATAGACCTAACTAACTGGGACAAAATCCTCAAAAATAAAAAATATAGCCACAAAATGGGATATTTTTAAAAGCATCCTAATATCTAATTGTGAGGGGTACATACCTTATAGGAATAAAAGGATAAGAAACAAGAAAAATACAATGTGGATAAACAGAGCTGTAAAGAAAGAAATAATTGGCAAAAAGAAAGCATTTAAATCACTAAAACAGGAGGGTGGTGAGGAAGCATTGAAAAACTATAAGGAAAAACATAGAATATGTAAAAGACAAATAAAAGCAGCCAAACTAGAGACTGGGAGATTAATTGCCAAAGAGAGTAAAACTAATCCTAAAAAGTTCTTTAATTATATAAATGTCAGGATGGGATAAACAGACAACAGAGGAACGTGAGCCCTGAGCTTACCCCAACCTCTGTCCCTGCCTAATGCCCCACCCACGCTAAACCGTGGGGCGACAACCACAATGACTGCAAAATACACTGACTATGGTGCAGGGGAAGGGAGACAAGAGACAGACAAACAAACACGGAAGAATAGTTAATAAGGCCGAGTCAAAACCAGGAAGGTACGTCAGGACAAAATCACAAAACAAAGAGTAGTCAAAAACAAGCTGAAGTCAAAACCAACCAGTAGCGAAGTACAAAGGGATCAGGCAGAGGCGATGGTCAAAAACACAAAGCAAGGGCAGAACTGCAGAATATAAACCACTAGGATAGCTGGTGCAGAGAAACTCAAACACTGGCAAGTATGATGGTGATTGCAAGGTTTAAATGCAGCCAGGAGTCCCACCCCCACAGGTGAAAGGGAAGAGACTCCTGAGCACAGAATTAACCCTTAGTAGGTGACCAGGTCTGCATAGCATAGCAAATAGATTAAACTGCTCGCGTTCTCTGGCGTGAACCTAGTGACCGAGAACGTGAGCAAGCTTGCGCAGCCGCCACGTCCTTGGCACTCTCAAACGTGGTGCGCGCTCCCTGCCTGGAACGCGCACCAATACCAAGAGACCACCAGCGGGAGGAGGAGCCTGACAGGAGAGGGGCGCAAGCCCAGGCACGGGCATCTGCATCACCCGCAGAATCAGAGGCAGGACCGGCGGCATGGGCGCCATGACCGCCAGTCCTGACAAAAATAGTAAAAAGTATAAACATGAAGGTGTCGGCCCCTTACAGAGTAATGAGGGAGGAGTTGCAGAGAGTGATGAGGAGAAAGCAAAACTATTGAATATTTTTTTCTCCACTGTATTCACTGAAGAAAATAAACTGTCAGATGAAATGCAGAATATAAAAGTAAATTCCCCATTAAAAGTGCCCTGTCTGACCCAAAAAGAAGTACAGCGGCGTCTTAAAAAGATTTAAAATAGACAAATCTCCAGGACCGGATGGCATACACACCCATATTCTAAGCGAATTAAGTAATGTCATAGCCAGACCCTTATTTCTGATATTTAAGGAATCTATATTGCCAGGCAGTGTTCCTTAGGATTGACGCATAACAAAAGTTGTGCCAATATTCAAAAAGGGTCCAAAACTACGGAAACTACTGTATAGGCCGGTAAGTTTAACATCTGTCGTGGGTAAACTGTTTGAAGGCTTTCTAAGAGATGCTATCTTGGAGTACCTCAATGAAAATAAGCAAATAACTCTGTATCAGCATGGCTTCATGAGGGATCGGTCATGTCAAACTAATTTAATCAATTTCTATGAGGAGGTAAGTTCTAGATTTGACCGCAGCAAATCAATGGGTGTCGTATATCTGGACTTCTCCAAAGCATTTGACACTTTACCACATAAAAGGTTAGTATATAAAATGAGAATGCTTGGACTGGGAGAAAATGTCTGTATGTGGGTAAGTAACTGGCTCAGTGATAGAAAACAGCGGGTGGTTATTAACGGTACACACTCAGATTGGGTCACTGTCACTAGTGGGGTACCACAGGGGTCAGTATTGGGCTCTATTCTCTTCAATATATTTATTAATGATCTTGTAGAAGGTTTGCACAGTAAAATATAAATTTTTGCAGATGACACTAAACTGTGTAAAGTAGGGGCGTGGCCTGGCAGCGGAGCTGAATGCACGCAGTAGTGTGAGCTCTGCTGTGGATCATAGAGGATCGGGCTGTTAATTACTGAATATTAGAGCGAACATGGGCAAAAACAGCCAAGACAAGTCTAAGGAGACCCCTGGACTCCCCAGGCAAGTAGCGGGACAAGGGGACTTAGACAGATTCATAAAAAAGACTTGTGAACAGCAGATGAAGCCAGTGGACAAGATGGCGCTTTCACAGGAAGTGCCTAACAGACGTGAGGCCTCAGACTCAGAAGATGGAGTAGGCAGCGACGCAGAGGGCCTGAACCCCAGGGACAATTTACCGGTGTCTCGATCCTTTATGCGCCAACTCCTAGCAGACGCATTGGATCCGCTGATGCAAGAAATAAAAGATCTCAAACAGGATCTGCGGCAAACCGGGGACCGGGTGGACACCTTGGAATCCTCACAAGCCGCTATCGTGGACTTCCTCGGTCTCCCACAATCTAGACCACGCACAAGCACATCTCAATTACCTTTACAACCAGCTGGAGGACCAAGAAAACCGGGGACGCCGTAACAACCTACATCTGAAAGGCTTTCCCAAGTCCATTGCAACGGAAGCCATCTTGCCCGCGCTCACTACATTCTTCACGGACCTGCTAGGGTCAGAGCTTCTGGCGGCTATTTCGTTTGAAAGAGCTCATAGAGCACTTCGCCCAATGCCGGACCCTGCCAGTCCACCACGAGACATCATATGTAAGTTCATGCACTTTCAGACTAAAGAGAAAATCTTAAAAGCAGCCAGATCCTCTTCCCGCCTATACTATGAAGGGGCCACTATTACAATATATCAGGACTTGTCTCCTCTAACCTTGAAGAAAAGGCGAAATCTGCGTTTATTGGATGTCTTAAAAGAACGGAGGCTGACCTACAGATGGCTATACCCTTTTGGCCTATTAATCAACACTTCGGAGAGGAAAACAGTGATTTGTTTGCATTCTGACCTTAAAAGGGCCTACGAGACCCTGGGTATCGAGGACTTGCAAATCCAAGACTGGAATGCTGTCCAAGAACTAACACTGCTGCCTGCTCTCCCCCTGGTAACCCCATGGACCCCGGTGGGTACCGGAAAAGTGCAACGCCAAAAGAGAAAAGCGGGAAAACTGACCCCCAGAAGAATTCAGGTGGACACTGATTGATTGCGCTGAGGGGAACTATCACCTCAGCAATTGACTTATCCTGCCATGCGGTGAGACTGTTTATACCAGAGAACTTTATTAACAGATATGAGTCCTTCCGTTATATAATCTTTCCTTTGCCATTCCTACTTCTTCTTTACTGTCGCTTACTTTTACATCTGTCTTTGACCTATCACATAAGGTTCTAATTCAAATCCCCCCCCGTGGGATGTGATGCCCGTGTTACAACGAGCTGCCCGCTCCTCGGCCTAGATCCACCTTTTTGGCAACCTACGCCTACCAAATGTTAATATTTCTTTTGCTCCAAGCAGGAGCTATGTTTATGTTCTATGTTAAATGTTAAATGTTATTATATTTATCATGTACTTCCACAGAGACATATCACAGGAGTTCCCCCGTCGGCGTACTTTAGCCTATTCATACCCTTTCCACAAAGGGGTTCACTGTTGGGTAAGTTTTTGTTACCCTTTTTCCTCCTCTCCACTCCTACCCATTCCTTTTCCTCTGCAGGGAACACACGAGGCACAGCATTAACACCAGAGAGGCGCATGAGAAGTATTCTCTCAATATGCCTGTCGATCTCGGTCACATATTATAACCAGATGCGCAAGTTTTTTCAGTGTATTGGCTTTCTCACCGAAATATATTGTATAAATGGCGATGGTCAAAGTTTGCTCGTATAATGTGAGGGGGATGAATGCACCGGCGAAGAGGAGTCAAATATGCAATATGCTGAAAAAGCACAATTCCAATATTTTGCTACTGCAAGAAACTCATTTTAAGAGAAATCACATCCCTCACCTCAAACACCTGGTATATAACCAATGGTTTCATAGTACATCCCCTGACTCTGCCTCCAAGGGAGTCAGCATCGCCCTGCACAGAAACCTCCCCTTCGTGGTGCGTTCGACCCTCTCAGATGAGCAGGGAAGGTATATATTTGTTAAGGGTCTTTTGAGCACACAAATGATCACCCTGTGTAATATATATGTCCCTAACTCTGGTCAGACACCATGGATCAGAAATGTACTGGCGGATCTACAGAAATTTGCAGAGGGAATGGTAATCTTAGGTGGAGACCTGAATGCAACTCTTTTCCCTCGGGTAGATTCTTCCACTGGGTCATCAGCTCTATCCGAAATGTCCTCAAGGCACATACGTAGGAATCTGGCGAATACAGGTTTGGTGGACAGTTGGAGAGCTTTGAATCCCACTACAAAAGACTACACATACTATTCTCCTGTCCACTCCTCTTACCAAAGACTGGACTACATCTTTATCTCTACCTCCCTACTTCCTTCCTGTCAAAAAGCACACATTGGGTCAATAACTCTGTCTGATCACGCACCTTTGTTCTTACAGTTCCTCTTACGAACCCTTCCAAAAAAGGAGATGATTTGGAGACTAAACGAGACAAAATTATATAACCCCACACGCAGAGAACATATTTTGAAAAAACTCACTGAATATTTTAGCATTAATGACACAGATGACATTTCTCCTAGTATAATATGGGAAGCCCATAAAGCAGTAGTTAGAGGACACTTTATTTCCTTGGGCTCACATATTAAAAAATCTAGAGAGAAAGACATTCTGGAGCTTCAAGCAAAGATTCACCTTCTAGAATCCAAACATAAAAAGCATCTGTCAGAGGAGGCCTTACATGAGTTGGACTCTGTCAGATCTCAGCTCAAAAATAAACTAAATGACAGATCGGCCAAACTATATCTCTCCTCTAGATTTAGATATTATGCCCACGGAGACAAGGCTACCAGGTTCATGCTCTCACAACTAAAAAAGCGGCAAGTCCACTCCTATATCCACTCTATTCAGTCCTCCTCTGCTCGCTCTCTGGTTCACTGAATACTATAAACAGCTATACAACATCAGAAATCATACCGCCTCTCCTTTGCGAACTGACGCAATCCCTGACGACATGGTGCAATGGCTTTCCTCCCTGACCAGGAGACGACTCCGACCCGTCCTTTTTCCCTTTCAGAATTGGAAAGTGCACTCAAGCTTTCACCTCTCCACAAGAGTCCTGGGCCAGATGGCTTGACCATGAAGTATTATCACTCCTTTCAGGACACCCTCCTGCCTTATCTACTAAAAGTGTGTAACTCCTTATGGAGAGGTGACAAGCTACACCCCCACACGCTATCTGCTCAGATTACCATAATACCCAAGGAGGGCAAAGACCATACCTTATGTTCTAGCTACCGTCCAATCTCCCTCCTAAATAATGACCTGAAGTTAGTTGCTAAGATGCTTGCTATCAGATTACAACCCCTTTTGCCTCTACTGGTGCATAAGGAGCAGGTTGGGTTCATTAGGGGCAGAGAAGGCAAGATGAACACTAGCAGGATAATTAATGTTATCCAACATGCGTACAATGCCTCCATCCCGTTGGTCCTCTTGGGTATCGATGCCGAAAAGGCCTTCAACAGGGTTGACTGGAGATTTATGAGAAAAGCACTGCAAGCTTTCCATATACCAGATCCATTCATAGATGTGGTTATGGCCATGTATAGTGCACCAAGTACCCGAGTCCTAGTGAATGGAACTTTGTCTCCCTCCTTTGCTATAAGCAACGGGACAAGACAGGGATGTCCGCTTTCACCACTTTTATTTGTTCTCTCTTTAGAACCACTTTTGCAGACCTTTAGGTTGGACCATCGGGTGCAGGGCATTAAACTTGGTAGTATTACTCATAATCTAGCAGCCTTCGCCGATGATCTGCTCCTAATCGTTACCAACCCTGTCGAGGCCTTTCCTGCCATCCATTCCATCCTAGACCACTATGGATCTATGTCCAACTTTAAAGTGAATTTCACGAAATCACTGGTTTTGAATGTTACCCAGGATCCGATTACCCAGCGCATGCTGGAGCATTGTTCCCCCTTCGCCTGGTCTAGCCATCACATCCCGTTTCTTGGCATCAAGCTTACATCCCACCCATCTGCTCTTTACAAAGAAAATTACTCACAAATTCCACGGACGATTGCTACTCTACTTAAATCATGGGATATCCCCTTCACATCCTGGTTTGGCCGTCGTACTTTAATTAAAACAATTACACTCCCGAAAATACTTTATTATCTCCAGGTCTTGCCTATTAGCATACCAAACCGTTTTTTTTTTAACAAATGAAGAAGATCTTATGTAGATTCTTATGGAAAGAAGACAGACCTAGGTTACCATATACCCAAGTAGTTAAACCTACCATAGATGGAGGCTTGGGATTCCCTGACATTTCCCTTTATTATAGGGTGGTACATAGCACTAGAGTCAGACTGGTTGAGATTCTCGCCCGAACGATTGGATGTGGTGGTTGGCTGATCAGGCTATGGTGGAAGTTCCACTGCGGGCCCTAGTACTAACTGAGGCGCAAAAAATGAATAGACGGGGAGATAAGGCAGGCATTTTGGTCAGCAGCACTCTGAAGATTTGGCACACTTGTTTGAAGGATAAATTGCTTAACACTCAACTCTCCCCTTTGTTGCAAATTAGAGATGTAATGTGGCAAGGCACACTTGACTTTCAAAATTCCCTTACAGACTCATGTAAACTGAACACGGTCACTATTCTGGACTATCTGACTGATACACAACATACAAACCCCTCTGCTCCAGACTCGCCTGCTCTAGCTGGTTTTACCTATTTCCAAAAAGCTCACCTCATGAAGGAAGTTAAACAAATACAATTCCCCCCGAATGTAACTTCCACCCCTACGCTCTTTGAAGTCATGGTGCTTACATCCGCGTCTCCAAGATGCACTATATTAAAATTGAATGCGGTGTTGGCAACATCGACAGCTGTTCTTAAACCGTCCTTCATCACTGATTGGGAGAAAGACCTTATGATAAATCTAACTCCAGAAGATATTAAAATACTATGGCGACGTACACCGAAAATATCTAGATGTGTCAAACTTCAGGAAAACTATTACAAGGTACTGACCAGATGGCATTTCAACCCAATGATACTTCATAAAATGTTCCCTACAACCTCCCCCCTGTGCTGGAGATGTAACAACTCAAATGGTACTTACATGCATATATGGTGGACATGCCCTGTTATCGCTCCATTCTGGTCAGCGGTTTGTAATATCCTATCCCAGACCTTTGGAGTTTCAGTATCAGCGACACCTCTTTTTTGCTTACTAAGCTCCCCTCCCAGAATACTAAGATCCAAACACCTGATATCATTGTCACATCAGCTACTTGCGGCAGCTAGGACGCTGGTGGGAGCCCACTGGAAATCCACAGCCCCTCCATCTATTGCTCAGTGGCAAATCAAATGTGATCAGATATACTGTATGAAACAGATGCACTGGGACTCTAGAGTGTCTGGGAAATTTGACCTTATATGGGGCCCATGGGAAAAATATAGGAAGATTAAGTAAACAAGATGAGACCCGACAGGGAATGGCTATAGCCAAGGGACTAATGGACTGGAAATGGGTCTAACACCGGGGATACTGAACATGATAACTGTACCTCTCACTTTACGCCACCTCTGCTATTCCCTCATCTGTCCTTTCCCCCAGCCCCCCCCCCCCCACACACACACAGACACACACACCCGGTTCATAGTTTATTATGTGTGATACTTAAATGATTGATGAGACTTAGACTAAGCTTTTCTACATGTTTACCTGAATTTCGATGCTGATTGTTATAAGCGAACTTTCCAATGTCTGTATGTTATTGAAGGTGCTAAGTACCTCCTCGAGCTTATGTCATTATCACTGTAAGACTTTGTACAACTTTCATTTGTAATTACCTGAGATTTACTGTTCAATAAAATATTTTAAAAATTAAACTGTGTAAAGTAATGAACACAGAAGAGGACAGTACACTGCTACAGATGGATCTGGATAGATTGGAGGCTTGGGCAGAGAAGTGGCAGATGAGGTTTAACACTGACAAATGTAAGGTTATGCACATAGGAAGGAATAATACAAGTCACCAGTACATACTAAATGGTAAAACACTGGGTAACACTGACATGGAAAAGGACCTATGAATTTTAGTGAACAGCAAACTAAGCTGTAGAAACCAGTGTCAGACAGCTGCTGCCAAGGCCAATAAGATAATGGGTTGCATCAAAAGAGGCATAGAGTACACATTGAGTACTGTGTACAGTTCTGGGCTCCTGTGAACAAGGCAGACATAGCAGAGCTGGAGAGGGTTCAAAGGAGGTCAACTAAAGTAATAACTGGAATTGGTGGACTACAGTACCCAGAAAGATTATCAAAATTAGGGTTATTCCCCTAAAGTGAGGAAAATTGTTTTCTATCTCACAGGTTTTTTTGCCTTCCTCTGGATCAACTTGCAGGATAACAGGCCAAACTGGATGGACAGATATCTTTTTTTTTTTTTCGGCCAGCGCTGACCACGGCACATGCGTTGCGGGCGTGTGCACGGAGAGTCCATCGGGTCCCGCGCTGCT